>JARHVA010005268.1:80000-117500 GCA_037957365.1 Torreya grandis | reverse complement strand
GAATCTAAACCTTCTATATTAATTTTATGCTACCATATCTCTTGACTATTTGTTTGGGCTAAGAAAACCAAAGCACTCTTTTATAGATCTGCTCTATTGAAACAATGGCTAAGCTACCAAAGGAAGTGTATATAATGGTTGAGTCTCCATTTTGTATTGAGACGATCTATGTAAATTGTTTTTTCTACAAATTTGCATCAAAATATGTGTCTTGTGAATTATTTCCATCTGATGAAGTTGAGGGAAGAAAAGGACTTATGGTTTGGATTGGGATGAGTGAGTCCTTGGATTATATTTTAGTCATTTCTATTTCATGTATAGAGTTTCCTAATACCCATATAACCTTAAAAATAATTAATAAATTGGTCCAACACCAGATATAAAAAGGTTTTATTCTCAATGGAAGGAGGTAGAAATGACAAGTCCTATGGTGCATTTCACTTTCCTTCATTAACTTATCTTCTCCTCTTCCATACACCTAACCCTACATAATCTTTGACTCCAAGTGGCTTGTGATATCCTTAATGGTGTTTCTTAATCTATAATGGATACATGGCATTACTTATTCCTCTAATGAACTTTAAAACCCTATGCCCTATCTCTTTGTTGGTGGGTTTTATATAATAACCTGTACTTTGTAATTTGTGAATATGCAATTTTTTATTTTGACTCCTAATGTTCAACACTTCCTTTATATTTACATGACATGTATGGTAGGTTTGGGGAATTGAGATGCATTTTACAGTTTTCAATATTGTAAATTTGCATTTTTATTTGACATTTTTTACATTTATTTTACTAACATCATTGGCCCTATCATGGTCTTTGAGATTCAACACGCATTCTATAATTTAAAAATATAAAAAAGTTGTTTTCCACTTCAAAATTTCAGCCAACCACTCCTTTTTCCATGTTGATTTGCTTTTTATCATGGGTTCCAAATATGGGAGATCATATTTCAAGACAAAGTTTTAAAACTTTCTTTTGGCATGTGCTTTTCCCACCGAGATCTCCATAGAATTGCGAAATAAGATTTCACTTTGTAATTTCCAAAGTTAGATTGTTGATTTTGGCATTGAAAACTCTCCCAATTCCCATATGTACCCATGCCTTACCATTTTAAGACTTTGATTTATTTTCTTGACTTTCCACATTGATATTCCCTTTTAAAATATTTAGTTTTGAAATTTTACAAATTCAACATCCTCCTAGACCCCTTAATCCTTCTAGGTCAACCTTGCATATGGCATAACATAAAAATTTGTTTTAATGATTTGTCATTTCTTGCATCATAACTCCCAATTTTTGAGTTGTGTCCTTTTCTAGGATTCTCCTCCACATTGGCTTGTGGAATTAGGAGAGTTGACCACACTTTTTAAGTTACATTTTTTTTTCAAGTTACTTCCCCCACCAAGATCTCCCTTACACTTTGGAGTTCCATTTGTAATTAACAATATTGTAAACTTGCAATCATCCTTGAGAATTTTTATACTTCAAAGTTATTTTCAATATAAATACTAAACTTATCCCCTTTTAGCATTTACTCATTTTTTGAATTTTCCTAGCTCACTCATGATAAAAACCTTGTAATGCAACTTAAAGCATAAAAATTTAAGTGTTAGTTGAAACTGGGATTACACAGGGTTTACTCATATTGAACATGAGAGCATGTTTTTTTACTCAAGGAATACACTTTCATATTGGGGTAAATAATTAAAAATTTTAGGGACATACACCTCAAAAATAAGGCATAAATTATTGAATGCAAGTTTGGTCACTAACAACAGTTCTTACCTAGGAATGTACACCCCCTCTTGGTGTGCAAAGAACCCCATAAAATGAGACCAAGTGCTAATCCCTTGGGACATAGATTAAAAACATTATCAACTTCATAACAAACACCCATGTAAACCCAATTGGATAAGTGAAGACTGATAAAAAATGATTAAGAGGATCTAAAAATGAACACATAATAAAAACACCAAAAGGAACTATACAAACAAGGCCCAACACAGAGGGGAAACAAAACAATAAAGCCATAAAGTATGATTACTATACACAATCATGGACTCAGTCAAGAAAGTGTTTCAAATGTATGCCATTAACTGACATCTCTAATATGTCACCATTTAGGTCTCTCAAGAAAAAAGTGTATTTGCAAATTCTATAGTCAATAGAATAAGGGCCAATCCACAAGCCATCAAATTTTCCATGATTACTTTATCCTCATGCCTATTGTCCCAAAGTATAACCAGATCACCTACCTAAAAATTTATTTTAGTGACCTTCCTATCAAATATTTTTGAGTCTTTCCTTGAAATTGAGGTGTCTCGCAAGGTCTTGTTTTCTAATTTTATCAAGCTCAACTATTTGGTTCATTTTGCCTTCATAGTGTTTTGTTTCATCATCTTCCTCTAGATGTTGCATGAATTGATAGGTTGATAAATGTAAATTCATGCATAAGAAAACTTGATCTCCATAGATGAGATCAAAATTGCTTTTACCTGTAGCTCTCTTAAGCAAAATACTATCATGCCACAAATCAAACTTTACCTATTCACCCCACTTTATTTTATTAGCTTTCAATGTTCATCTAATGATTTTGAGCAAGTTTTTGTTACTATATTTTCCTTTCTCATTCCCCTAAGGGTTGCAATTATAAGTGTAATTCAATGTGATCCCATATTCTTTACATAATTCCACCAAACGTTTATCTCTAAAACTCATGGCATTATCATTAGTTACTTTTAGAGGCACATAAAATCTATAAATAATATGATTCAACAAAACGTCCATAATCACTTGGTGTGTAGCCTTATTTGTAAGGACATCCTCAACCCATTTCATGAAGTAATCAATTGAACCTAATATCCATCTTTGTGAAATTTTTGATGAATCAATGATTTCCCCATTGAAATACATTCCCTATTGTTTCAATTGGCCTTCAATCATTATAGGTTGTAAGGTAAGAGAACTAGAAGTTTCCAACCTTCTAGCAAAGTACTAACATTTCTTACATTTTCTAAAAGTATGTGTAACATCCTTGAACAACTATGGTGATCAGTAACCAACTCTTCAAATTTTATGAGGTGTGACTTTATGTGTAAATTGGCCACCACATACTCCACTATGGAATTATTCAATCAAATCGATAGTTTCTTCCTCTACTAGGCATCTTATAACCCCATCTATATTCTTCCATGCTAATCCACTTTAAGTCAACTAGTATTTTTGGGAAACCTGTTTAAGACTTATGCTTTGGTTCTTATCTAAATAGGGGGATAATTAAAATTTTACAAGTAGTAATAATGTCCTTATACCATAGAGATATGCTAATTATTCTTAAAAAAATCATCCACATGAAAAAAAACAACATTTACCTCAATGAATTATAAATTGGTCTTTTCCATGAGTTTGGATAGACCCATCCATCTCACCAATGTTTTGGTATAAATATCCATGTCACACTCTTTTAACTTGTTGACCCACATATACCTCTTGCTTGATGCTTAAATATGAGTCAAGATGTCTTTCACCATTGTATGTGGGATGTATGCAATAATCTTAAAACTCATAATGTAAGGTCTAAACATCTTATAAAGCCTTCAAGACAACAAAATATTTTCTTTTCATGATGGTATATTTAGTTTAAAACCTTGCATAGATTTACTATAAAAATAAAAATATATGGGATGCTCATGACCATCATCATTATTTTACAACAGGATAGAAACTATGGTATTATGGGATGAAAAAGAGAATATTTGAAATTATTTTGTGTGATTAGGACTTGCCAATATAGGGGTAGACTTCATGGCTCCTTTGATGTCATTGAATTCTTTCATAGTTTCCTCCTCCCACTTGATGTTTTGGTCCTTCTTCAACATAGAAGTAATAGGTAGAGTGATCTCTAAAAAATTAGACACAAACCATATTACAAAGTTGATTTATCCAAATAAGTATTAAATTCCCTTCTTAGACTGTGGGATAGGTACTTTGTTAATGGATTTTACTCTCTTAAGGTTTATCATGACACTATATTTACACAATATATGTCCCAAAAACTTGGCCTTTTACACTTAGAAGTGAAATTTTTAGGATTAATTGAAATTCTAAACTCCCTACATATAATGAAAACTTTCTCTAGATTATCCAAATCTTCCTTTCTATTCTTAGAGTACATAGTAATATCATCTTGATACATTGCTATAAACTTATTAACTACCACTACAAATGTAACATCCATAGCTCATTAAAACATTACCCTAGAATTCATCAACCCTAAAAGGATCCTCATATAGAACTAAGTGTTACAAGGTGTGGGAAATATAGCATTATGTCTCTCATATTCCTTCACCATAACCTAGTTATAACATGAGAAACCATCTAAATTGGATAACATATTTGATCTAGTAATACTTTATAGTAGGTTATCCATATTACATAGGGGTAATTATATTTCAAAGAAGCTTTGTTCAAATTTTAGAAATCCACTCACAAGAAGATGTCACTAATCTTCTTTCTCATAAGGACTAAGTTATCTGCCCATGATTAATATCTAATGGGCTTAATAATTCCACCTTCGATTATATTATTTAACTAATCCTACATCTTGGTGGCCAAGATGGGCTTAATAGGTCTTTGCTTCTCCCTGAAGGGCCTGTTGTCAGGATGTAATGGGATGACATGATAAAATAAATATTCCTTATATGCTTTCAATTCAGAATAAGACTAGGACAAATAGTATTGGTACTTATTTATCAACTACATATAAGCTTGTTTCTTAGCTACAATTAAGTGAGTACCCATCCAAACATTCCTTGCATTCTCTTGAGAAACTAAATCACACTTAGTCACATGTTTTGAAGTAAATAAGTCTCTAGTTTTAACTCTATCAGCTCCATCAAAAGATGCCTCTAAACTCAAAAATCCTTTAGGGATAGTTTTTGTCTTCAGTTGAATTATATCCTTCCCAAACAAGGTTTCTTTCCCATCACAATTTTGAACCATGGAGTCCAAGTCTATGAGTTGATCTTGAAACTCATCTTCACAATTTAGAAACCTTCTAATATATTCATCATCATCAAAAACTTATTAATGATGAATATTGTCTATGATTGAAGGTCTAACCAACACTTCCACTTGATGCCGACATTGAGGATTCATATTTTCAATTTAAACTAAGGACCAACCTTGTAAGTCTATCATCTTCTTTGTTGAAAATTCTATCATGATAACAAATATTGAATGCATAAAATAACTCTATCAAATCTCATACATTATTTTTATATTGTTTTAACCATTTATTTTTTGTGGTTTAATCATTATGAACCTACTTAACCACTAAATCAGATCACTCTTTACAATCAAGCATGTAATTTCATGTTCATAGGCAATTCATAAACCAAGATAGAGTGCCTCATACTCAATAGTATTATTCATGCACTCAAAGGAAAACTTAAAATAAAACTTTAAATATTTCCCATTAGGGGAATAAAAGATAACCCCAACTCTATTTATACGATTGGGGTAAGCCCCATCAAAATAGATTTTCCAAATTTCACCTTTTTTGTCAAACCCAACATCAATAAAAACAAGCTGCTCAATAACATACACATTCCCAACTAAGTTACCCAACTCCACATCAATGTAAAATATCTCATTTAGAGCATGTTTAGGATCTTCAATTATATACAACATCTTGGCTCCCTATGAAGTTTTACTATCGTACCTTCAAAAATAATGGTTGTGTAATAAAGGCCCATTTGTACACTTCCACCCATACTGGCAGCTAATTTTTGTGATAGCATCATGCCCCACTTAGGCAAGAAACCCACAACTACCATGCCGATATTCAAATATTTACCTGGATGAACTACCAAGTACACTACCAACCCTTTGACTTGTCTAGTAATTGGGACCTTTCATGAATCCATGGCATAACACTTACCAAAGGAAGATTTGATTTTCAATCCTATCTCATTGAGGACACCTAGGGGAATCACATTACAATATGCTTCAAAATCAAACATACAATTTTGAATAATCAGACCATTAATTAGTAGGATGGTATAAAAGGGTTCAACATCTAGCTGACTCTATTAGTGTAGTCCTGAAATAGGCCTCCTTGGCTAGTTCAATAACCTCATTTTATTCTTCATCATCATTTAGGGGTACTTGGGGTGAAGGCATTTCATTTATATTTGTATTCTCACCAAATTTGAAATATTCAAATTCCCTCTTCCTATTTTGAGGTATTTGTAATAACTCAACTAGTGGCATAGTGATTTTTTATTGAATCAACACTTGGGCCGTATCACACATTCTATACTGAAGAAGGGGGGTATTTGGAGGAAGGGTGATAATACACTCAATTATAATACAATCACTTAAAGTTGTAGGTGGAACAAGTTGGGATGAATTAACATTTTTAATAGCAATCTTCAAGCATTGATTTTTTCTAACAGGATAAGTGCACCAAATTGGGGGTCTAAAAAGGACCTACCTATGGACATGATTTTTTTAAAATTTAAAAAAAGTGAACTTCTAAAAATAATTTGAGATGGCTAAAATCAAAATTTGATGATGGTATGAAAACATGAATTGTATCATTTTGAGTCTAGTTTCCAAAAAAATTTTTTTTTTTGAAAAATGGTTTAGTATAAATAGATCAAACATCTAAAATTTGAAGAGGACCTATTTTTTTAAAGAAAACTTAGTAGATAGATGGCCGTGTGGCCACCATTTTTTGAGCATCATTAAATTTTTTTTGAAACCCTTTGGTGAATATTTAGATAATATCTTCTAGTATGTTATGAACTTTTTAAATATTATTCTGATGAATTTTTTTATTAATTTTATAATTTATTAGATCCTAAAAAATAAAAATATAAAGGATATCCAACCATGCATCCCACCATAACTACCTCAAAAAAAAAATTAATGTGTGTATAATTAGGCCTAGTTTGTTATCATATAATTTGTTTTGTACTATGATCAATTAAAAACAAATTAGATAAACATGAATATGCATGTATAGGTGTGGTATGTAGTGGCATAAAAATGTGTTTTTAGAAATAAATATAGTTTGAACCCTTAAAATTTCCCAAAAATTATAAGAATCATATATTTATAAATAATAAAATGTTGTATTCATGATGGTAATTATTTTTAAAATTTTGATGTTGAAATCGATAGCGTATTTGGTGATTGAAGTTGAATTTTTTTTGTTTTTATCAAAACTCTTCATCTTAATTTTAGATGCACACCCACAAGCCTTTGGCTCAAAAATCCAAGCCATTTCTAAGGCTAAAGGCTTGGTTTTCAATTTAAATTTAGATAACATGTACACATTATATAACACATAGGTGTTATATAATGTGTACACATTATATGTGCATTATACAAAATTTGTACATATTATATAACATTTATGTGTTGATTTGAAATAACACAAGACAAATAAATTGTGTATTTTATAGGGGAAAGGTCCCATTATCTGTTCATCTATATAGGATAAAGGTTAAATTTCATGTTGCTTTGGACAGTGAATTAACGTGTTGTAACATCACATTAGACTTCAAAATTTTTATGTGTTTCCATATGTCATTTTAACTACTTATAACTAATGTTTTAAGGTCTAACACATTATGCATTTGTCAATATAACTGATTTTATCATTAGAGGTCATAAAATTCATTTTCTAAACATTTGATCAAAATCCAACCTTTAGAGTACCAATTATTTTTCATTAGAGTATCAATACTTGACTCTTACTTATCAAGATGTGATTGGTTAATTTTAATTTTATATAATAAATGTTGAATAAGTATTAGATATTACATGTTCAACTTTTGGTACGCTTTAATATTTATATACACCAATATGTTTTGTCAATAGAACACATGTTAACAAAAGCCTTGTTCGACAATTGGAACATGCACATCTATTGGGATATTTCCCCTAGTAGGGCAAGGATATACCTTACTACCTTACTTTCCTAAAATCCTACATGCCCTTAAAAATTCATGTTTCTTATTGATATTATCCTACTTGTCTAAAATCCTATCTTACCTTTTTTTTGTTTCTTTGATATCTTTTACTAGACCCCTTTATTTATAAATTTTGAACTAATTTGTTTAAGTGATAAACCCTTTGAATTGGACTATGTAGTATAGATAATCTTGTGTAAGTAGAAATAATAATTGATCCCTTGGTGTAACAGTGCATCTCTTGGATATCTATTTCAAGAGTGCTATCAAATGGAACCCAATACCTATGAATCATGCCTTGGATTATCCCAAAAATACTACTAAAATGTGTTGAATAAAGTCCCTCAAATTTATTCAAAGGTTACTTAGTCAAAATAATTCAATAGGTGCATTGTGAGGTCCAAATTGAAAGTATATAAAGAGTATTCTATTGTTAAAACTATTCAATAGTAACCTAATGTATTCATATACGTTATTCAAATTTTCCTTACAGTTAAGATCTCTTGTGAAAATATTGTTAATCCTCCATTCTTTGCACCTCCTTCATCTACCCCTCCATCACACATGGGACAACCATCAACCACTCCACCGATTCTCACCTCATCTAAGGAATTTGTCTTTGGCATGAGACTAGTCCTAGCTACACCATAGATGCAATAATCATAAGATAAAAAACAAGTAAGACAAACCTTGTTGTTCATCTGATACTACAGAGTTTTATACCTTATTATGTAATTAGGATGGTAAGATAGGAAAGTAGGATGATGGGTAAAAGGTATGTAAATATTTTTATTAAATATTTTGGTCATTTTGGTACATATTTTGTTCTATATGAGATGTGGTCTTCAGCGCAATAAACTTGAAATAGTCACATGTATCCATTAGTGATGATGTGGTTTTAATACGTTTTAAGATGTCGTGCATGTAGTGATGAATGTATAGCTTAAAAAATGTATAAATGCACTAGGGAATTTGTTCAAAAACATTAAGGGATGGATATATGATTTATAAATATAGGATGGCATAGACCTGACATTGACCAAGAATGACATATATATAAGTTACCCTAGCTCAAAATCTATTAAGCTTATTGAAGATACATTAAAGGTGATAATCCACCCTAAATATAAGAATTGTTTCCCCTTAAAGATGATGTTGAGTAGAGGGACCCAATAATTATTCATGTGGATGATGAACTACTCACCTCATATAAATGGTTGATTAGAATTGAATACCAGTGTGTACCCCTTCATTGAATGTTTCAATTATATATTTTGTACATATATCTTCAATCATCTAGTTCATATTTCATTTTAATGAGCTTAAACCTTGTGATGTGGACTATAATAAAGTAGTACATGTCAAATTTTTTACCACAAATTAGGATTTGAGGGTGAGGAGTCCATTATTGAATTGGGTTCTCTCTTACGTGTAGGACTTAATATTAATGTACTTTGGGATCTATAGGGAATACAAGGTAGAGGGATATAAATAATTTGAGTACATATATAGAAAATTGATAACATTCGACATTTTATCAATTTTGATGAGACGCTTAAGGTATTTACATAATAATATTTATATAGTAATGGTAAGTTAGAGGCTCACATCATGTGAATTATTCACTAGACATGAATCAATTGGATTGATGTCAATCTTTAAATATCTTATTGGATTAGATGTATGTATGATAAATTTGTGAATAGGCCCTATTTGGATTGGTTGGAGGTGATGGGATAGGTTTCGGTACCAATGATATGCATAGTTAATAACTCTAACACTTCTCTAGGTGTAATATACATACACATGTGGAAATATTTGATTGGATTATGCATCTTGAGGCTTTATCAAATTTTATGCTTTTAGGACAAGTGATAGTTAGATCTCTAAAACAAATATATGTGTGTATAATATAAACACATGGTGATGTATCTAATTGGATTATGCCTCACATGGGTCTGATATCTCTTTAACACTTCTAAGACCAAACACTTCTAATAATGCTAACACTTTTGAGCACATAGAAGGTACACATGGTGATATGTAATTGTATTTGACCTCTCAAGGTATTATCAACTCTAAAACTTATAGGACTTGATGCATCTCTGATAGATTTAACACTTTTGAGTGTGTGGTACACACATGGTACAACAAGGTTTAATTATAGGGGTAATTCAATCGAGGAGGCATGGAAGGCCAATTTTAACCCCTTATTGACATAACTATAAGAGCATGATATATGACTTGGGATAAAATTAGGTATGATTATATATATATATATATATATATATATATATATATATATATATATATATATCATGTATTGAACTAATTAGCTGATTAGTTTAATTAGGGATGTGATTTGGGTAAAATTGAGCCCCTAAACCAAATTTATGGCCCAATCGATTATATAAAATAGATGTAACATATATGGATTAACTGATCCTAGTTTAATCATAAATACAAATATGAATGCATATGTGGTAATTTAAAACCCATTAAACCTAAATTGGAGTCTATGATATGATTGAAATGGATAAATTAGGTCACATTTCATGATATGTTGATTGTAAACCTTACTTTTTTCACTTGAAGATGTACATCTCCCCTAAACCCTAATTTTATGACATATACACATATACAAACCTATTCCACTAAACCATAAGCCCAAATCCTAATTTTATAACTAACATAACCCCTAAGTTCCCTAATTTCATCACAAATTCATAAATTCAAGAATATTATTAATGTCATTTTGTGAATCCATTATTCACCTAGTTTTGTAAGGACCTATGATGGGATTTTGGGTAAACTTAGCTCATTTTGTCTTATATATTAAGCCTTATTACATCATTCATTAATATTATTACTTCATTATCTTATCAATAGTCTTATTGTATGATGTATTTGAGATTTATGCATTATATTGGGGATTTATGCATCATCTAGAGCCTTATTGCATCATTTTGAGCCTTATTGCATCATTTTGAGCCTTATTGCATCATATGATAGCCTTATTACATCATATTGGAGATTTCATACATTATATGATAGTCTTATTTCATCATATAGTAGTCATATTATGATAGTCTTATTGCATCATATGATAGTCTTATTGCATCGTATGATAGTCTTATTGCATCGTATGATACTATTATTGCATCATATTGAGCCTTATTGCATCATATGATAGCTTTATTACAATATATGATAGTCTTATTACATTATATTCAGGATTTATGCATCATATTATAGTCTTATTGAAACATATTATAGTATTATAGTGGATTTTATTCATTGAATATGAGCCTTTTTGCTAGTTTTTATAGTATATGCCTATACTTATAGTAATGTGTACATGTTACTTCAAGTAAGAACAAAAACATACTTTTCAATGTCTATTTTATCCTTAATCAATATTGATGTCCCCATAGACATTCCCTACGTACTTTGCATATTCTAACATGCTTTCTTGGTTGCAATGTTTTTTGAACCCCATATTTGAAGTAATTTCTTGGTTGATTTTGTCAAAATGGGTTCTAGTTCATGTTCAAGGAAGAGAAAGAAGTTGAAAAACAAAACACTAGAGTAATTAGAAGAGTTGAGAGAAAAAATAAGGTACAAATGCCATCATTTCATTCTAGACAAGGTACAAACACTAACCCTGATGACCCAAATGCCTTAGATAATGAGGAAATTGATAATTTAGAATTTAGTAATGATGAAACTAACAATAATTAATTGAATTATTTTGAAATTCACAATAATGAATTGAATTATGATTAAATTGACAATAAAAAATTAGATAGTTTTGTAAATTCACATTCAAAGTTTAAAGTTTTTTATTTTGTTGATGAAGAGCCTATGCATGATACTTTACCCAAAAACAATGGATAAAATTTAATGGACTCAAATAATGATGAAATTAAAAATGAAGAAAATTTTATGGAAACATATAATGATTTAGAAACACCATCTAAACAGATTTCACCAATAATAACACTTCCAAGATTTGAGCATAGAAAATATAATTACTTAATTGAAGTTGATGAAAATATTTTGAAACCAATGCATAAGAAAATGTATGACTGCCATTCAAGAATATTGGCTTAAGAAATTTGGGATAGTTTCTTTCAGAGATGGGAGTGTGATAGTTAAATATGTCAATTATTTGTTTTGTTGATGAAAAAGGTTAAGATGAGACCTATAATGTACACCTTAGGACTAACAATATCTAACATGGATGGTGAAAATAATGAAATTTTTAAAAATCTACATGATGCATATCATATTGTAGGCCCAAAATCACACAACAAAGATTTTAATGTTGTCTAATGTATAATGACAACTTGTGTAGTAAGTGATAAAATAGAGAAAACGTGATTGATTTCAAAAAATAAGTTAAACACTTGATATAAATAGAAAAACATTAATCAAAAAATTACAAGATGTCAAAGAATTAATAAACCCAATATGAAAGAGCACTGGGCCTTCTATTGTGGGCTTCCTTGAAAATACAAGGCTAAAGCTAATGCTTTGAAAGACTTACTTTCATAATTTTGGAAAGATAATATAAGAGTTTCACCCAATGCAAGAGATATAGTGAAAATAAGAGTTGGTTCTCATAATCATGAACTAAATCTGAAATATTTCTTGGATATGAATCAAACACAATTTTACTCTATGTTTTTGGAAAAATATCCAAAAATTGATATTAGTCAAATATTTTTTTAGATGGCCAAACCTTTTTATGTAAAAATAAATCACACACACAACACTTGTTCTTATAGGAAACATGTTGAATTTTCAATGCACTATGATTTTTTTCTCCATATTCATTTTACTTTACATACTAATAATATTTTTTAGGAGTGTAGCATATAAGTTCTAACAAAATTAGTTAGGGAATTTATTTCAAATATTTTTTTTGAAAGATCAGATGGAAAATTCTTTTATAAGAAAGCATGTTTGCATGGAAATTAAAGAATATACGATGGATTCCCAAAATTAAAAAAATGTATCCATGAGGAGTGTATAAGTGAAATTAGATATTAATTAGTTAGTTTAAGAATATACAAATCTATGACTAATCAAGTAAAATATGCCAAATAATCTAAAAGGTGTGAGATTATTATGAAAGTGATACATGTTTCAAAATTTATGGTTGAATTCATGGAGAAATTTTTTTATGAGTATGCAAGGTACACACATAGGGATAAATGGTTGGATGAACATTTCATGCTAAGCAAGGAAATATTCCCACTTGATTTTATTATTTTAGTAGTCAACTTTGCTAAAAATTATACATTCAAACCATAAATTAATGTTTAATCATAGTATTACAATTCAACACAAATTTACATATTTGTGTATATAGCATTTATGTATGCACCTGATAGTTTACAGGAAGATTAAAAAATATTAAGGGAGTACTATTTCTATATTTTTAATGATCGATAAAATTGTATAGATTATGTGCAAGGTTATTTTGAGAAGTTATAATGATATTTTACGTAGAGGAACATTAATTTCAAATAACATTACATTTGTTTAGACAATTGCACATCACAATTCAAGAATGCATGAATGTTTTATTGGTTGAGCATGATTCATATTACCAATAGTGTAGAACATATTTGGATTTTAACTAAGGTTGGTCATGGGAAAGGGGAATATGATGGTGTTGGAGCATTTGTAAAAAGAGTTCTTGCAAAGGAGGAGTTAAAATTTGACAATGTTTCTAACTTTATTGATGAAAAAATTGTTGTTGAATGGTGTATTGGAAACATATGCCATGGTGCTCAAGAAAATTCTACTATTCATATAGATTTTTATTTAAAAAAGGAAAAATACTTAGAAAAATATGAGTATTGTATAAATTTAACAACTTTAAGTGAGCTCCACTTATTTTGTAGCTGAAATACAGGTTCTTGGACTATTCATACGTGACACTTGCCATGTTTTTGTTTTTCATGCATGGACTTTGTTGTGAATGAGTGTGAGTCACAAGAGTGGGTGGATGACTGGAGTTATAGAGTTATAATTCAAATCAACACATATTAGGTTCCACTATAATTTAAACTTGCAGACATAACATCATCACATAACTTTAACCATATATCTGATCTACTATAGTCAAGTAGAAGATTATTCTCTATGTACTATTTCTTCTCATAATCTATCTTCAAAATTTCATTAAATTTAGTTTTTATGATGAATTTCATGTTTTTGTAATTATTTCATATTATAACAATGAAGAGGGAATATATTACTACTTATGTTGGTGTGTAGATGGAAAAAAAAATTGACTTCCCCAATCATAGATGGAGAAAACATTTATTATCTCACTGGGTCTATGGTAGTCCCTAGAACCTGGCTTTGATGATATCCTATAATAAATTAAAATGTATGGTTATTTGAAGACTTTGAAACTCACAAGAAGATACTACACTATTCAAATTTGGTTTTTGTAAAGAATATTCAATTGCCAAAATATCATGGGAAGCCAAGAAATAAGAATCTATATAAAGTTTGCGAGTCAGAACATGAAGTTATTCTTGATACTATCAAGATTAGATTAGATCAAAGGGGATTTTTGGATTGAAATGTGTAAGTATGTTGACTTTTAAAATGTATATGTAATCAATTTTACCAAATGCTTTTGATTTTGTAGTTAGTACGTGTATAAATTTCATCTTTAATTACTTACAAACATTTTTTTTATGTTAGTGGTGCCAAATCAGCTTCCACCTTCACATGTTTGGAACTTTTAGCAAAAATATTCATATTTTTGAAGATAGTAAAATCTTACTAAAATTACTTGGCATTTCTATGATCTTGAATAATTTCTCATGACATGTTTATTTCTCCTTGTAACCTTCCAAACACATTTATTGCTAGTGTTTCCGTGCTCTAGAATAGTACTAGAATTTCACTTACCAGTGGAATTATATTTCATAATAATTGGAGCATGTGTAATTTTCCTATATATATGTTCTTGAAGTGGTGTATTTTTACTTTCCAATCTTGAAGGCAAAATTGCTAGTTGGAGGTCAACAAATTGTCTCTTCACTAACAAAAACTTGGATTTTAAGACCTATTACTACAACTTCTATAATGGATTGCTCTTACAAGTGGTTTAGACTAGATTCAAGGTGAAATTATAGGTATTAAACATTCATCGTATGGATCTTACAATTCCTTCATATGAATTATAGTTTTGGTTTTATGCATGACTGAAGTTAGGCTAAAAATCAGCATCTTTCTTGTATTATGAAGGGTGTTCTTGAGCCTGAAATGGGTGGTGGGTTTATCAACTGAGCCAGATGGATGGACAAAAACCTCATCCTAGATGTTATCTACCCCTATAGATGTGTTGACATTGACATTTTTCAGCCAACAAGCACCAAAAATTGAGTTCTCAAATTGTAGCTTCAACTTTGACAACATTTGTTGTTAGTGTTTTCATGTTCTAAAAAAGTAGTGAGAATGCACTTATAGGTGGAATTGGATGTCATGATCATTGGATCACATATAATTTACCAATTTATATGTGATAAAAGTTTTGTATTTTCACTTGCTAGTCCCAAAGGTAAAATAGCTAGCTAGAGGTCAACAACTTGTCTCATCATTACCAAAAAGTTACATTTTAAGACTTGTTACTGCAACTTCTACCACATATTTATCTTTGAGGTAAATAAAACTAGATTAAGAGTGAAATTATAAAAAAAATCCATGGATAATAGATATCTTACTATTCCTCCATATGAATTACAATTCTGGTTTTATGCATGCTTAAAGTTAGGCTAAAAATCAACATCTTTTTTGTTTTGGGAAGGGCATTCTTAAGATCAAAATGGGTGGTGGGTTTGTTAACCAAGCCAATAGGAGGCCAATAAAATGGTCCTAGAAATTATATTCCCCTTTGAATGTGTTGGTAGTGCCAATTTTTAGCCAACAAGACCCAAAATATGAGTCCTCAGACTATAGCTTCAACTTTGACAACATTTGCTATCAATGTTTCTGTGCTACAAAATAGTAAAGAAAATGCACTTATGGGTGGAATTGGATGTCATGGTCATTTCAAAAAATGTAATTTGCCTATGTAGACATGATTGAATTAGTGGATTTTGACCTATCAGTCATGGAGGGAAAAATTTTAGTTGGGGGTCAACAAGTTGTTTCTTCACTACCAAAAAGTTGCATTTTAGGACATGTTACTGCAACTTCTACCATAGATTACTCTTAGAGGTGATTCAAAATATATTAAAGGTGAAATTATAAAACTTTATCATGAATATTAGGGATATTATAGTTCCTCCATATGACTTAATTTATTGGTTTTATACATGCATTAAATTAGGCTAAAAATTTGCATCTTTCTTATATTGGGAAGGATGTTCTTGAACCTAGAATGGGTGGTGAGTTTGTCGATCAACCCAGATGTGATGCCAAGAGAATAATTTTAGATGTTATCCATCCATTTTTATGTGTTTTTAGTGCCATTTAAATCCAAAAACCACTAAAAATTAAGTTCTCAAACCATAGCTGTAACTTTGACAACATTAGTTGTCAATGTTTTTGTGCTCTGGAACAGTAGTGAAAATTCACTTGTAAAAATAATTGGATGTCATGGTCATTTTATAATTTTTAATTTACATATTTATATGTTATTGAATTTTTTTATTTTAAATTTCAAAACCCAAAGGAAAATTTTCTAGTTAGAGGTCAGCAAGTTGTCTCTTCACTCCCAAAAAGTTGCATTTTATGACCCGTTACTGAAACTTCTACCACAGATTGTTCTTAGAGGTGATGCAGACTATATCCTAGGTGTAATTAGGAAAAAATAAAATGAATAATATATATCTTAATATTCATAAATATGAATTACAATTCTGGTTTTATGCATGCCTAAAGTTAGGCTAAAAATAAACATCTTTCTTGTATTAAGAAGGGTGTTTTTGAGCCCGAAATGGGTGGTGGGTTTGTCAACCAATACAGATGGGAGGCCAAGAAATTAGTTACAAATATTATAAACAACTTTATATGTGTTGGTAGTTCTAATTTTCAGCCAAAAATCACCAATTTTGTTTTTTGGACTGTAGATTCAACTTTGACAACATTTGTTGTCAATGTTTCCATACTCTGAAACAGTAGTAAAAACACACTTGTGGGTGGAATTAGATGTAATAGTCATTATAAAACATTTAGTTTTCCTATGTAGGTATTATTTAATATTTTAAAAGTGTTCCAAAGGTCATAAAATCTATAAATGGTCTCATATTTTCAAGAGAGTTCATATACTAGTCCAGCCAATGAGAAATGTCCAGAAAAGGGGCTACATGTCTTAGAAATCAAAGATGAGCCTTGTATGTGAAATGGGATGCTAGAGTGAGTTTGATAAATTGAAATGGGTTAAGTAAAGTGTTTTAAAAGGGTGTGGACTATTTTAGGAGCATATTGAAGCTATCAAATATACCTCATAGGTTTCCATTTGTTTCTAAACCAAGGAGAAAGATTAAATGAAGGTGGCTCATTGAGGTTACATTAGAATTCAAGATTAGTGGGTTTTGGATCATTTGATAAATTTTATTTAACAACTAATTCTTCTACAAGGTGGGATGGTGGTGTCTAAGGTGAGAGGTAGGCTTCTACAAAGTCAAACATGCTAGGAGAGGTTTCCAAATAACACTTGTAATCATACCCTCAAATCATGTTAGAGGAAGGTTAAAGGGTGGTTTATCATGATGTATCAGTAATAATGGGGATAAATGGGTGTTAATTATATCAAATAATCCATTTTATCATAGCATAAAGCTCCAAGTATTATTGACATGCACTGATATAAGGTTTTTTGAGAAGGTACAAGGTGACATGGAATATTGTGAGATAGAAAATGAAGGGTTGAATAATGAAAAGAGAAGTTACATAAGATTTTAGAGGAAAAATAATCATGATAAGAAATAAACAATTTCAAAATAGGATGATGACTCATTTGTGAAATTTGACCCAACATACATGTGTTACTAGCTTTTGCCAAAATGGGCCTACAGACCAAAATATGTCAAATCTAATCATGAAATTTGGTTTCGAGGCTAATTATGACCTAATTTACCAAATAAATATATTTTTAAATATTTTTTACAATGGGAAATATTCACTATTTTGGTAAATTCAACCCTATATCAAATCAAGGTCAACATTGGAGCCTACCTTGGAGAAATTGGTCAATTTGGGACATCTACAGGGTGATTTAAAGCATAAAATTTCATAATAATAGTATTTATGACCTATAAAAACATATAATGAAATCATAAATGTCCTAAAAATATTTAATGTTCTCATTGTTTTCACACAATCCTCTTGTAGTCAAGAAGGTAGACATTGGAAATTTCTAAAAGTTTTATCAATTTTGGATGCCAAGAAGTAGTTTAGGCCCTAGAAAGGTATTAAAACAATATAATATGATTTTTGTATCACATTTTTTCCTATATAAGTGATAAAATTCATGGGTTTTATGAAATTTATTAAATAAAGACAAGTTTTGGCATGAAGGAAACATGTAGGTAACTCAAGAAAAATTATGGTAAAAAGGGTCTACAAACAAAGTATATATCAAAATTACTTTAAAATTTGTAATATTGTTATTAATTACCTAATATAACCATAAATAATATTTTTAATCTCATATTAAAAGTGAAAGTTCTCACTATTTTCTCACAATCCTCTCCATGTCTTATAATGGTCACTATTCATGGAAGCATACTTTTTGAAGTTTTAAGGTGTGTTTGAGGGTTTCATGATTATATAAGTATTTATAAGTATGGTAAAATATTTTTAAAACTATTAAACACATTTAAAGTGTGTTCCTACTCCAAACTTTAATCAATCCCCATAAACAAGCTCAAATACCCATAGATAGTCTCAAAGGCATAAATGCATAGTTGGTTTTATGATCATTGGAAAGGTGTTATGAGATGTTATAGATGTCATGAGTATTTTTTTAAGAAAATAATATTAGTTTTAAGGTCAAATTTGTGCTTTTGGGAGTATGTACAAGGCATGAGAAACCCAAGATTGGGGTTTGGGCATTTTGGAGAGATTTAGTCATGGGAATTTAATGAAATATTGTAATATTACTACCATATAAATATAAAAGGTAAATAAAAAGATTTTAACATCATATTGTATGGATGTGTATATATTCTAGGATAGAGGGTTTGGAATAGGGTTAATTACGCCTAAATGATGGTAGGCTAATGAAGGAAGTGATAGTTAGACGTGGAGTTGGGATATGAAATTTGACATAGACATAAAAAATGGAGTGTACCTATAAATGACATTATAATATCTTGAAAAATAATAGATTTTTTATACAAGGAAAAATATAGTGAAAAAGGCTATAAACCTTGAGAGAGCATTGTGTCCAGAAAGTGTGGAATGAGATTCAAAGATTATTTGAGTACTTGATGGGGGACATACAAGGTATGTATGATCATATAAGACCATATGTGATAACAGGTTCATCTCTTGAAACATAGACCAAGATTTGGTCCTTCAGTCCCAAAGAAGGTGCCTAGGAAGAAACTAGAAAGATATTAAAAGGATGTTTGTGAATGAGACATGAATGGAATGAGGTAAAGGATGTGTTATGAATGTATGGATAGAAGTAAATAAAATCAAGGAGGTGATACTAATAGTACAAGGAATAAGTACTAGGTGTAAGAAACTAAATTAAGCCCAAAGAGTTAAAAGAGGAGCTAGCTTGTGAAATAAGATTTAAATCAAACCATAACATACAAACATAATTCAAATTCTATCACTACTATTCTTTGTTTATTATAAGGGTTTGATTTTATACATTATCCTAACAAGTTATTCTCAATCTAATAACATTTTCAATCCGTAAGAATACTCAAAACAAATCATTCATTATACTCTAAACACAAGTGATTCAAATAATATTTACTTCATTGGTTTTATTAAATATTCATGTAAAAAATAAGAAATCCATGTACGAATGGCATATATAGGCATACAATGTCAATAATACATGCATTTCCATATAGGCATATAAATAATTACATCATATCTAACAACATAATATCTAATGTCAAGTGAATACATCATATACATATGTACAATGATAAAAATGTGTACATTACCATATAGGCATACAAAAATGTAAATCATCTACAACATTCTAATCATAAAATAGTCTCCATCTCTTTGTATTCTTCAAAGAAGACTCTCCATAGGATGCCTTACTTATAGATGGATATATCTTGAATTCCTTAGATTGCTCCAAGGTTTGATTATGGGTACTACGCTCATAGATTTATTGTATCTAATCCAATTTAAATACAAAAATATTATAAAATTAACAAGTATACAAGAAACAAAGTTAATAAAATCATGTTTTAAGCTATAATAAAAAAATCATTTAAACATACACTTACCTTAATCTCTTGGTCTTCCTCAATTTTTCACTAATGCTTGACTGGGTCAATGCCAAGTTCAACTTCACAAACAAGCATGTCAAATGATGAATAAACATGAGGAGATATCATAGTAGTCATTTGAATTAGACTATCAAATATCATATGATATCGTTGCATACACAATATATTCGTGCATGTAAGTTATATTTCCCAAATTATATAGTAAACTTATTAATTTTTTTTTTACTAAATTAGAATTTCAAATTACAAGTGAATATACATACCTAAATGAGTGCCTATGTAGGTGACATTACAAAAATAATGCTTGAGTTTGTCTCGACTCAAAATGATGGAGGAGTTTCCACTCTAGTTATTAGATAAATAAATAACCTAATAATTAATAACATGGGTAATTCATTAATTAAACAAGTTTCAAACAAACTCAGTGTTGCATAAGATATGAAAAAATCTAATGAGATCATGAGAAGCATGAATTTGATAAGTGGATATATGCAACATGTGACTTGTAACACTACACTAAAGGAAAGAAATGTCATTTTCATGAGGGAGAATGACAAGACAATGAGGGATGATTTTAGAGTGCATTTTGTTAAATTGAGTCATTCAATGTAAGTTAGGTGTTGAAACATCCTTGATATGTACCTATATACAATAGTTTGGATGTTTGGATAGCTTTGTTGAGGTGTATTTTAGATTTTAACCTAATTACTTGGTCATTAGGCCTATTGTCTTAAGGTAGTGACTTGGTATAATTTAGGATAGTCCTATGAGGTATGGTGTCTAAACTGATTTATTTTGAAATTTTGATCATGTTAACACCTTTAATACATTGCTTACATACATTAATTAATTTTTAGTCCAACTAAGTATTGGTGTGATATAAAATCCCTTATAAACAATCATTATGATAAGTAACCCATATACGTGTTTATTGAGAAGTTTGTAAACTCAGTTTTAATCAATTTAAGACACCTAGAGTGATAGTTTGATTTTATGGAGGACATAAATACTTTAGAATTTTAAGAGTGTCTATAACCTTATAAAATAGGTCTTATAAAAATATAAAGAAACATAAAAAAAATACAACTAAATATTGTAGAGATAAAAGTGAGTGGATAGTCTTCTTTACAATTACAAGATTTTGGTTTCCTATAGGTGACATTAGGTCGACTATCTATACCTAGATTGCCATTAATTTTTACAAAGGAAGGTCTATATGTATATATTACAAGTAGTTTGAGGTTAATAAAGGGTGTTATAGTCTTGTCAACACTCAATATTCAATTTAGGGGGACTTTCCTGATGAAAGGTTTATAGTCTTATAGAGTTGACATGCCACTCGAGTGATGAAAGTATATGGATATAGATAGGCCCTCTCCCCCAAATAGATATAATAGGTCTTTGGGACCCCTAATTAGGTGGTGGTAATAAACTACTCAACCATATCTATCTATATGGGGTTTAGGTCCCTTGTTTGTATATGGTTATAAGGTCTATGCCATATACATATATGCTATACTTTATAGTCGATGCTCTCCCAAAAAACTAATGGGATCCAATGGATGATCTCCCAATAAACCAATATAATTGACTAGGTAAAAATGAATCAAGAGGTTATGTCATTTAAATTTATAACTCCATATATAGAAATGAATTGTTACACTTAGTTGGAATTGATGGGAATTAAATTACTATTTGTGACAATTTTGGATATCAATCATAGAGATTGAACAGCTATATGTGAATACGATAAAAAGGAATCAAGTGGCTAGCTATGAGACTAATATCTAAAAGAAAGGAGTGGTGTGCATATTGATGAAGACATGTTGTGATCAATTGGGAAATTCATTGAAATATATGACACCAAACAAATTTTATCAAATGAATTATATATATATATATATAATTCATTTGATAAAATTTGTTTGGTGTGTGTGTGTGTGTGTGTGTGTGTGTGTGTGTGTAATTATAATTCCAATCATACTTATTGGGATTGACCCACTATGGGAACTACATAATGGAATATCAAGCAAATGTTCAACTCAATATTTTGGTTAATCGAAACATAGTTTGAAATTCAAAATAAAACCAAAATGTTGAGATGGAGAATGAATTTTTAACACTATGCCAATCCATGTTAATACATCAAAGAATAAAAAGTCAAACAAGATTATATTAGGTATTTTATATTTTGTTACACACAATCTACCAATGATGTAATTAAGATGTATGAATATACATCTAAAGTATATAAGATTCAATTGAAATTTTGCCTCTGTAAATGTATACGGTGTCATACGGACATGGATAGATGTAGTTGGGGTTGGCCCACTACCTAGTTATGATTTACAAGGTAATGTCTCCTCCTAGAACACAAAAATACATATATATTATTCAATTTAAATGTGTAAATTATTTTTAACCTTTTTAATTTACAAATATAACTTAAAAATTTAACATGAATTTCTATAAAACATACATACATGTCTGTAAAGACTTCCAATGTATCCAAATCAAATGTGTGTGCCAATAACTGATTAGTCAAGACCATATCCTTCAAGCCCCTAAAGTTCCACCATCATCATCTAAAGGTCCAGTGCCTATATCACACAACATTTTCATGGGTGGGGTCGAGTAAGACCACTAATTATAATATCTTGAGCATCTGTATCTGAAAGTCTACTCATATGATGAACTAGTGTATTTATAAGTACATTAAGCTCATGTAAAGTCTCTATATCCTCAAACCCCTTCATCATAGAGGGAATATTTGGATGAAGTGGGTTTTAGGTAAGGATCCTTATAGGCCTATAAGGTGCATGATGTGAACTTGGTTGATCTTGCATGGAGCCTTTCCCTCAACCCTACAACTCACCATAGTCAAAGTAGTTCAGAATTTCATTGAGTACAAACTCATAATAGAGTTTCCTCAAAAATTACAAAAGAACCTCATGGTTATTACAAGGTGGATGGTAAAATACCACTCACCATATCTCCAAAAAATTAGCTTTAGCAAAATTGTGTTGACATCGATGGACTGGGAAATGTTTGGTTGTTATGGGAAATGGGGCATTAGTGGATGGGTTGATAAATAAGGCACAAATATGATATTTTGTTATATATTTATTTTTCACCTCAGATGCTAAAAATTTATCAGCAAAAAAATCCCTACATCTATCTATATATGACCTCCATTTGTTAATTTAACTCATTATCGAGTCAACAAGACCTAATCATAACACTAGAGTATTGGCCAAATAGGTGTGGTGGTTGTTCATGGAAGTGGAATCCCGAATTCTCCTAATTATCTACTCAATTTCAATTTTGTTCTCAACTATATCCTCCTGACTATGTGGGGGATTTAGTGGAACTACATGAGGATTACACAAAGGGTTAGGAGGGTTAGGCAAAGGGTTAGGTGGAGGATTAGGTAGAGAGTTAGGTTGAGTATACCAACCTGTTGGAGAAAAAATACAAATCAATCTATGTAATTTAAATTCACAAAGAATTAAAAAAATTGATTTAATCTAAAAAACCTACCTTTTAATCATAGAAACATCATCAATTTCACAAATGCGAGAGCAAAATCAATGATTTCCATGTGAGATGGAGGGAAAAAGGAAGATCTAAAATGCAAAACATGATCACTAAGCATCAAAACGTGAATGGGAAGCAAAAGAAAATTAGAGATATTGAGGTTTTTTTTTGTTTTGCATTTTATATAATACATATGCATTATCTTGATATATAAGAATTCATACACATTTATATAACATGTACATAATTATATAATGCATACACCTTTATATACATAAAGATAACATGTACACATTATTATTATAACATGTATGTGTTATGGCTTGGGTTGCTGGAAATATTGTCATTGATGTCAAAGGTCTAGTATTATTGGTGATAAAGGCCCCATTGCATTTAATGATGTTTGTAATTTTTATATCTTAGCTAATTTGTGTTAATATTTTATTAATATTAATGAATATATTTTTGGTTGCATATGAGATAAAATAAGGGCCCATGGAGAAGCAAAAGAGTCATGGGGTAAAGACAAAAGAAGAATGGGATGCATTTTCCCATGAAGAGTCATCTTAGGGAATTCCAAGAGTCACAAAGTGAAGACAAAAGAGGAAGGGAAAAATTTATCATGAAGGGACACATTGAGGAATACAAAAAGTCACCAAGGTAAAGACAAAATAGGGAAGGATGCTTTTGCTCATGAAGGGTTAGCACATGAATTTTTGAAGGCAAGGATATGAAGTGTCATACATGTTTGGCACCATTTTCCATGTGGATTGAAGGGTCACAAAGGGGGAAGGCCAAAGGTCATTTGGAAATATATAAATAAAGGCTTGAGAAACCATTTGCAATATGGGAGATAGAGTAAGATTTGAGATAGAAATATCTAGCTTAGAAGAGCATTTGGGGGACATGAATATGATTTGTATTTGTTATATCTAGCTTAGAATAGCAAAGGTGAATGAGAGGAAAGAAATATTGTAATGAACTATCATTTGTTGAGATAGCAACATTGAGAGATAGTTGTGTGGTACACATAAAGGGGTTGGTGATCCTATGGGTTGGTGCTCATGAATTGCTAATGTGTTGGTGCTTAGTAAAAGGGGTTGGTGCTTAACAAAGGGGTTGGTGCTCCTGTGGGTTAGTGATCATGAATTTTTACTTTGTTGGTGCTCATCAAAAGGGGTTGGTGTTCTTGTGGGTTGGTGTTCATGAATTATTGCTGTGTTGGTGCTCAACAAAGGGGTTGGTGCTCTTGTGGGTTGGTGCTCATGAATAGTTGTTGTGTTGGTACACAACAAAGGGGTTAGTACTCCTACAAGTTTTTGCTTGCAAATATTTTTTGAGTTTGTGCTCATTCATATACTTGAGATTGTTCTCTGTGGTTTTTTCCACATTGGGTTTCCACATTATATCTGGTGTCTCTCTCTATCTTGTGTGGTGTTTATTGTTTCAATTTTATTGCATATCTTGAATGTTTGGTTAAGTGGATTTTGATTAAGGGAAATTTTTATAAGATATATAATATACTAATTCAACCCCCTACCTCTTATTATATCCCATGCTTAACAATTGGTATCAGAGTAGGTTCCTTTTGAAAAAGTCTTACATCTTGAAGGTAGATTGGGAAAGCACGATGGCTGGATCACATGAATGATTTTCTACAAATAAGGCCCATTTGTTTGATGGGATGAATTATGATTTTTGGAGCATAATAATGAGGAATTATTTGATGGCCCTTGGATTCGACATATGGAAAGTAGTGGTGGAGGAATATGAAGATCCACAGATACTTGTAATTACTCCAGTAGAAAAGAAGGCAAGTGAATGTAATGCTAAAGATTTAAATGCTATTTTATGTGGTTTATGTGAATCTATATTTGTTAAAGTTATCCAATGTAAATATGCTTACGAAACTTGGGTAAAACATGAGAATGTTTAAAAAGGTGATGGAAAGGTTTAACAAGCTAAGCTTCAGACTTTTAGAAGATAGTTTGAAAGTTTGAAGATGGAAGAAGAAGAAGATATAACAAGTTATCTTTTGTGAGTTGATCAAATCATAAATCAAATTTAAGGTCTTGGAGAAATGTTGGATGATTAAATGGTGGTACAAAAGGATTTGAGATCTATACCAATGAGATATGATGCAAAGTTTCAACAATCGAGGAGATGAAGAATTTAGCCAAGCTAAAGATGGATGAGCTTCATGGTATACTCATGGCATATGAGATACAAACTGAACAAGATAAACCCACAAAAAGAGAAGTGGATTTTAAGACATCAAAGAAAGAAAAATCTAAGATTCAATAATCAAGTGATAGTTCCAGTGATAATGAAGATGAAAATGGAGCTATTTTCATTCACAAGTTGAAAAGGGAATAGGTAAATATCAAGGAAAATTACCTTTTAAATGTTTTAATTATGGAAAGATTGGAATTTTTTAAGCCAAATACCCAGATAACGGTAATGATGATGAAGAAGAAAAGTCTACATACAAGAAGAATTTCAAAGGCAAATCTGAGAAGGGATTCAAGAAGAAGAACCTGTATTCTAAGGATCTTAGCTCAGCCAAAGATAGTCGAGTCAGTGACTTAGAAGAATAAGAGATTTTATTCATGGCCATACATGAAGATGATCAAGAAGAAGAAGAGGAGGAAGCTGAAGTGAATATGGAAGGAGAACTCATTTGTGCCCTTTAAGAGTTAAAAGCTGTTGAGAAGAAGAATCAAACATTAAAGTGCCAGATTGAGAAAAATGAATAGGAGTCAAAGGAAATAATTGAAGATCTACAAGCACACTTTCAAGAAGCTAAGAAGAATGAAGAAGATATAATAACATAGTTGGAAATAGAAAGAAAAGAATGTGAAAGGTATGTTATTGAAATTGCCTCTTTAAAAGAAGATATTAAGAAAGCAGTCAATGATAAAGTAGTTAGTGACTCAAAATTTGAGGATAGCACTAACATATTGAATAAGATATTGGAAATTCAAAATATAAATTTAGATAAGACAGGTATCGGATTTGAAAATAAAAAGAGCTATGTTGAAGCTTTTATAAAAGAGGAAACAAAAAGGGAAGAAGTGAAGAATACAGAGGACAAAGAAGACTGGAAGGAACAAAGCTACAAAAGGCAATTAGGTTAGAGATATATAGATAGGGCTTATTTTTATGTCTATTATTTTTATTGTAATGGATATGGTAACAATGAATTAGAATGTCAAAAAAGAGATAATAATTTCATAACTAAGGAAAAGGAAAGTCATGTAGAGTCAAGCATAAGCTACAACTCTTTTGCTCCTCTATCAAGCTTTGGTGAAGAGGTCATAGTATGCTATAAGTGAAACAAATTTGGACACATATCTTGGTACTTTATAAGTGTGTTTGAGTTAGTCAAGAAGGATCAGAGTTTTAAAGGTCCATTCATCAACAAGAAGGTTTAGACATCTTCATGGTAGAAGAAACAACCTGAAGATTCTATGTTGGTGCAGATAACCTCGCAAGTAAGAAATGAAGATCAGCCATAGTTCATTGATAGCAAATGTTCAAGGCATATGATAGAAGATAAGAGTAAGTTCAAAACTCTAAAGAAGATCACTGGTGTCACATTGAAATGTGGAGATAAAGCCACTACCAGGATAGCCAAAAAAGGTACTTTGAATTTAGATTATGGTAGAATCAAGACTAAGGATGTTTTTTTAATGTAAAATGTCTTAAGCATAATATATTGAGTGTAAGTCAAATATGTGATCAAGGATACATATTAAAGTTTCATGTATAAGGTTGTGATATTAGAAGATAATATTTAAATGAGTTGATTGCAGATGCTCAAAGGATAGGGAACAATTTGTATGTATTATTAGATATCTTCTCAAAGGCATGATCAAAGGACACATTCAAAGATCTGTAAGAGGAGTTGGGAGTAATTTCTATTACTTCTTGCCATTGATGTTTAGCATCAATTGAGGGGGAGCTGTGTGTTAGCTCTAGGTAGCCCCTTTGTCATTGATGTCAAAGGGGGAGAATAAAATGTACAGGTGTAGAAATAGGTACAGGGAAGAGGTATAGGTTGCTACAGTAAGGGGGAATTACTGTAGTATTTTTATATGATAGTATGTACAAGATTCAAGATGTGGAAATTTTAGGATTGAGGTTTCCATCAATGGCAAAGGGGGAGATTGTGGGAAATATTTTCATTGATGTCAGAGGTCTAGCATTATTGGTGATAAAGCCCTATTGCATTTAATGATGTTTTTAATTGTTATATCTTGGCTAATGTGTGTTAATATTTTATTAATATTAATGAATATATATTTTTTTGCATATGAGACAAAAGAAGGGCCCATGGAGAATTCAAAGAGTCACGGGGTAGAGACAAAAGAAGAATGGGATGCATTTTCCCATGAAGAGTCATCTTGGGGAATTCCAAGAGTCACCAAGTGAAGACAAAAGAGGAAGGGCACAATTTCTCATGAAGGGACACTTTGAGGCATATGAAAAGTCACCAAGGTAAAGACAAAAGATGGAAGGATGCTTTTGCTCATGAAAGGTCACCACATGACTTTTCAAAGGCAAGGATATGAAGGGTCATACAAGTTTGGCACCATTTTCCATGAGGATTGAAGGGTCACAAAGGGTGAAGGCCAAATATCATTTGGAAAGCTATAAATAAAGGCTTGAGAAGCCATTTATAATATGGGAGATAGAGTTTGATTTGAGATAGAAATATCTAGGTTATAAGAGCATTTGTGGGAGATAAATATGATTTGTATTTGTTATATCTAGCTAATAAGAGCAAAATGAAAGAGAGGAAAGAGATATTGTAATGAACTATCACCTCTTGAGATAGCAACATTGAGATATAGTTGTGTGTTATACACAAAGGGGTTGGTTCTCATGTGGATTGGTGATCATGAATTGTTGCTGTGTTGGTGCTCAACAAAAGGGGTTGCTGCTCCTGTGGGTTGGTGCTCGTGAATTGTTGCTATGTTGGTGCTTAGAAAAGGGGTTATTGCTCCTATGGGTTGGTGCTCAGTAAAATGGGTTGGTGCTCTTGTGGGTTGGTTCTTACAAATTGTTGATGTGTTGGTGCTCGGCAAAGGGGTTGATGTGTTGGTGCTTAACAAAGGGGTTGGTGCTCTTGTGGGTTGGTGCTCATGAATAGTTGTTGTGTTGGTGCTCAACAAAGGGGTTGGTGCTTGAAAATATTGTTTGAGTTGGTTCTCATTCATATACTTGAGATTGTTCTCGATGGTTTTTCCCACATTCAGTTTCCATGTTATATCTAGTGTCTCTCTGTATCCTGTGTGGTGTTTATCATTTCAATTTTATTACATATCTTGAATGTTTGGTTAAGTGGATTTTGATTAATGAAAAGTTTTATAAGATATATGATATACTGATTCACCCCCTCTCCCCTCTCAGTATATCCCATGCTTAACATGGGTATTTCGAGCCATAAAGAATACATATTATAATAATAATATGTACCCATTATGTTATAATGCATATGCATTATTGGGTATGTCCATGGAATTATCACTCAAATCCATGCACATAGCTAACATCATTCACACCCGTAGGAATAATAAATAATATGTGTACTTTATTCTTAGTTGGAGCACCTCTTTGTTTAACAACTTAGGAAGAAGTTACTGGTTTTGAAGAATTTTGGATTACTATAGTTTTATTGACTTACTTGATTCCCAGGCCATAGGATTTGTAAGGGTAATGTCCTAGTAGTAAAACTTTGTTGCCTACTTCTCAAACTATATTATTTATCTTGTGAAACTTTTGTACCAATTAGCAATTGTTTTTCCTCAATTGAAGGATTTTCCCAATCATACTTATTAATCATCATAGATAGTAAGAATTTTAAATCATGATTGGGTAATTCATATGATTGTTTCATGTTTACATCACAAATAAATTTGAGAGTTGGGACGCATAACTTCTATATTGTACTCCAAATTTGATCAATAATGGTAACACTCAACAATTTTGTGGAGGCAAAAATTTTAAGTCATGAAACTTGACAATTGACATAAAAATCTCATCATCTTCCAATGTAGACTTAGGGTCCTATGCATCTTCATAAACTTGTTTAATGGTATCAAAAGGATGGACGAATCATTTATCACACAAATTAGTGTCAAAATCACAACCTACAACATTGACTTTGGCATTTAGTAGATTAGGCACTTCCTTTTCAACCCCTTTATTAATATTGATATCATTTATTTCATCATGGGTAGGACTATTCAATCATTCATTATATTTAATGTGGAAGGAAGTTTTACCTTTTGCTCGATTTTGATTCTAATTTTTTTCCTGACTTGGAGACCCATGAGGTAGTCCCTTTTAAGCCCTACCTAATTTGTAGCACATTTTATTGATAGCTGAGGCCAAATTTTTCATGGTTTACTCAGGGTTAGTTGTCTTAGTGGACTACATTTTTTTAGGATTGACTAACTTTACATCATCATGCTTGTTCAAATGTTTACCCATAACCTGTATGTTGTTTTCAATTTGTATGGCCATATTAAATGCCAACCTTAAGTTCATGGGAGCCTTATCCCTTAATTAATAGGCTACCTTTCTATCAAAAGCAATGTAATATTTAATTAGACAAGCTGTATCACTAAGCCTAATATTCTTAGGTAGCCTCATCATAGTCTTATTAAACCTTGTATTATAATCTTCCACACACCCATTAGGGTTAATCTTAATGTTTTAAAATTCTGTAAGAAGGAACCTAGGATCAATTCTATCACCATACTAAATTTTGAAAACATTATTCATTTATTACCATGAATCAATGCATCCATGGGAAAGGGAGTTAAACAACTCACAAGAATATTCTTCAAACATGTGCATAAATAACTTAGTACAAACATCTTCATGTTCAAACTCATAATCCTCAATGATAATGTGAAAATCCATCAAACACTAATCATTAGTCACTACATTATTACCTTAAAACTTTGGGAGGTGATTCTATACTTCATTTGAGACTTCATTAGGATAACCTTCCATTTCAAAAAAATTAATAGGTCTAAACTTTGGAATCTTGAATTTAGGATGCTCATTTTCTTCTTGATCCTTATGCCTCATGATTTGTTTAATGGTTGGTACAAGATCAAACAATAAAAGGATGTGAGGGTTTGATTGAGGTGGACTTGGTAGATAAACTTAGGAGGAGATTCATATGGTTGGTAAGGTGTTGGATAATAAATTGGAATGTAATGTTCTGAGTTTTTAGGAGAACTATGATAATCTTTAATTAAAAGAATTTACAAAAATAAAAGTTTAACTCTACCAAAATCTTGGCATTCCAAACACTCCTTTTCAGGAGAACTTTGTCCTTGAATTGGCCTACAAAGTTATTTCCTTCTTTAATAAACACTTAAGGGTGAGACAAGTTTCTTTGATGAGTCACCTTTTAAGGATTGTCTTTGTCCTTCCATATTTGTAAACAGGGAAGCAATCAAATCTGAAAGAAGATATTAAAAATAGACATTGATCTTCCTTAGAACTAGATGATATCCTGGAGTTGCCACTAGAAGTAAAATTATAGAATATAACAAATTACAAACATGTGATACATACTAAAATTAGACTTTGTTGAAGTCAGGGATGAGATATAAAAACAAACTTACTAGAAAATTTTATATTGATGTTCAAGAGAGTAGACACTGTAAAACATGAAAAAAATAATTATCTCTCTATATGAAATTTAGCATCAATCAATTTATCAAATCCTTTAAGTCCCTAATAACATCCCCAGTGGAGTGTTGTGAAGTTGATGACATAAAGTAGTAAAGCACTCTCAAATAACTTCAAATTTCAAACACATGAGATAATACAAATAAACACTATGTAAAATTATTCATTTGAGGTTACTGCATCAAATAATCCAATACAAAGATTTTTTAAAACATGAACTTATAACAGCTCGCTGTGAGAGTCCCCAAAAACATAGGTGACAAGGATTGTCCCCAATAATGGTATCATTTGAGTGTTGGTTCCCAATTTTACACATTTTTTACTCAACCTTACAAACTTGGGTAGCATGTCAAATGAAGATGAAAAATCCTAAATATGTCATTATATCTAAGGAAGTGTTTAGCATCAAGATGGACTAAATGGAGACAATGACTGGAAGACACTGACAGAGGGTATGACTAACTCCCTAATACTTTTGGCTTTGCCTGAACCAAGGTGAGAGGATCCATAGGGTAGCTTGATTATATGAATAGATACTATAGTTAAATCTTCATGGGGATTATTGGCACAAAATAACATAAATATGACTAGGGCATAACCAATTTTTCTCACTCCACTTGGGAAGAGTTGTCACATGAAGTGAAAAATACTCTAAGTCAGACACAAGTTACTAAAGATAGATGGGAAAGTGATTGAAACCTTCTTTTTTAATTAAATTTTCAATAAAATAGGGCCAAATAGAAGACTGCATTGCTAGGATTAAAATCATAAAACACAAAAATATTTTAGATATGCAATATTTATGCGTCTGCAAACAAACAATACTCAGGATATGAAAAAGGGTGTATTATTTGTAGGGTAGTGCAGGTAAGATGAGTTAAGTAGTTAAGAAAGGAGGGTGTGGTGGTTTTAAAATAAAAAGAATTATTTCAATAGGAATGAAATCATTCATTTTCAAAGATGAAAAATATTGAAAGACGAGCTAAGGAAAATATAAGGAATTATTTGCATCCATTGATACCAATACAATGTAAATATTTAAATGATCTTTGAAACCCTAAAGCATACTATAAAAATAGATATTTAAACACTTTCTCCTATAAAATATATAAAATTAGGATGCCCTTAAGCGGTTATCAACAACATATTTAAAAACCATAATACAAAAAGGAATTTATAACTTAGATCTATGACCAAAAAAGTGCCACCATATATAAGCATAAACTTAATACCCAATCAATAGAGCATGTAAAATATATTAGTTAATTTAGTTGATAGAACACAATAGAAATCACATCTATTTTCCATTAACTTTCAAAGACATGATAAATACGTCATTATTAAGAATGTGATCATGGGGAGAAACATGGTGAGTTTTCTATAATATAGGGGAGACATAGACATGCTCTCATAGCTTGTTAATGGATTTACAACTATAACCACCTTAGAAAGAGAGAAAAGAGACACATAGTAAGGATCCTAATATTTGAAATAGCCTAAGACCTAGGAAAACCAACAACAACCAATAACCTTGAAAAGAGGACAAACCCTCTTTTTATAAAAATTTATCACCCCAGTTGTAATTTTCAATATTGCAAACTTGGAATTAGATCTAAAAATTCTATCGAGATGCTCCAGCTAGAAGATTCCCTTTGTCATGAAATAAAACCTCCTCCTCTTATAAGGTAATGATTCAAGTAACTACATACCATTATCATGATGAATATTTAAAACAAACTATTGATCTCTTTGGATTTAAATCCATTGTACTTAGGCTTGAGGGAAAATATTCCTTGGGGATAAAAACAAAATCCTTGTCTTCTTATGAAATGTTTGGCCATGCCTTTCATCAATCATTTGCATATATATAAATTTATGTATAGCTTCCATTATCCTTATGCGTACTAAATAATTCCCATTGCCTTGTAATGATTTGATTGAAATACTCTATCTATAATAGAAATAAATAAGGATCTATGGTAGTTTGAAAAATATGCTTGGAATGTCCCACCTTGGCCTCACAAACCCTACAACATTCCTTCCATGGAGTTATTCGATACAAAAAAAACATTAGAGATAGAAAGAGTTAGCTTATGTTTTACCTTTTTGAATTTCACTTCAATGTGCATTCTCCACATTTTATTTTTTCCCTTTTGAAATTATAGGGTTTCCATTAAGCTTTATAATGTTTAAGTACATTATTTTATCCCTTTTTGCCTGATGTGGAACTTTGGGTCCCATTTCCAATTTTGTACCTCTTTTGTATGGAGCGGTTTTAGACCCAAACTACAACTTTTCAATTTGGTAGAAACACAAAAGATAGATGAACATTTGAAATTTATAATTTCATAACTTGAAATCTAGATTTGCAGCTCCCCTCAAAAGTTCTACCATAGACTTGGGAACTTCAAGTTAAATTTGTAATTTGCAATTTCACAACTTGAAATCTAGATTTGTAATGCCCCTCAAAAGATCTAACATAGAATTCAAATCTTCAAGTGCAATTTGTAATTTGAAAAAAATGCAATGTTGTATTTGGCATTCAAAGTTCTAATTTAACTTTGACCTCATGTTCACTTTTGGGTGGCAAAAATATGAGTTCAATTTGAAAATTACACATTTGACAAAAATGCAAAATTGTATTTTCCTTCACAATTTACCAGAGAAATCCATTTGAGTTGACTTCTTCCTAGATCCATAAATAATATTTTTCAACTCTATCAGGGAATCAGTAATAGATAAATTTGCCTCTCTGATAGAACTAGTAGTTGAGAAAGTTCATCTTCAGATTCATCACTACTTAGATATCCAGGCATACACATAGATGGAAGAGTAGATGCTTTTTATGTAGCTTGAACATGATACTTCATCTATTGTAAGTTTGCTTTGTTGTCTTTAAACTACAAAATCACTATGTTAGATGATTTTAATGCCTTTTAAAGATTCAAATTCCTATTCTTATGGCCACATAAAAATTTGATCCTCCAAAACTTGTAGAAGGGATTCTAAAACTTCTCTTGCACTCATGCTATAGGATCTATGATATGTTTGAGAAATTTTAGACTCCAAGAAATACAAATATAACCCAGTAAATATTAGCCAACAAGTTTTCCATTCTATAAAAGAATTACCAATTCCTCCCCCCCCCAAAAAAAGAACCTTATCCTCACCTATAAGATTTACTAGATGCAATGATGTGAGTCCCATTCTATAATTTGTACCACCTAACCCATAATTCCTTCCATGTTTATCATCAAGCATCATTAAGAGTTTCATAATCTAGGATGGTCCTTCATTTACCTTTGATAATGCCAGAAACTAGAATCATTTTTTACATGAATGACCATCTTAGACTAAATGTAATTACATGACAAATAAGAAAATTTAGGAAAGTTACAATGACATTTAAAATCAACTAGAAAGCATTTTTTATGCATAAACCATATCATCTCTAAAGATGTCCCAGAATCTAAACCTTCTATGACATTTTATGCTTCAATATCTATTTATTATTAGTTGTGGATAAGAAAAACAAATAACTCTTTCATATATCTACTCTATTGAAATAATGGCTAAGCTATCAAAGGAAGTGTATACCACAGTTGGGTCTCCCTTTTCTATTGAGCCAATCTATGCAACTTTCTCTTTCCCATATATTTGCACTAACATATGTATCTTTTGAATTGTTTCCATTCAAGAAAGGTAAGGGAAGCAAAGGACCTACAATTTGGATTGTGATGAGAGAGTCCATGGATTTTATTTTAGTCATTTGTAGTTCATGAAGGAGTTTCCTAGTACCCATGTAACCTCAAACATAATTAGTAAATTAGTCCAACACTAGGCATAACAAGGTTTTTTTCTCATTATAAGGATACATAAATGATGGTAAGTTTTGTGATGCATTTCACATTCCTTCATTAATCTCTCTTTGCCTCTTCTATGCAGCTACCTCTACAACCTCTCTACCCCCACATGGCTTATGCTACCCCTAGTGGCATTACTTAATCTGTAGAGGATACATGGAATTATTTATGCATCCAATGAAATCTTTAAATCCCATACCATATCAATTTGTTTATGGGTTTTGAGTCTTACCCTATATTTTATAACTTACGAATATACATTTTATATTTTGACTCCTAATCTCCACTGTTTCCTTTATACTTGTTGGGTGTGTATGGTGGGCTTGGGTAATTGAGACAAATTTTACAATTTACAATATTAAAAATATGCATTTTGACTTGATATTTATGACATATATATTGGTGATGTCATTAGCCCTATCATGGATTTTGAAAGTCAACATGCAGTCTACAATTTGTAAATATAAAAAAAAAAATTCCACTTAATTTTTTTTCCAATCACTCCCTTTTGCATGTTGATTTGATTTTTATTAGGGGTTTTAGATCTGGGATAGTATATTGCAAGATGCATTTTTAAAAATTTCTTTTAGCACATCTTTTTCCCATCGAGATTTCCATGGGATTGGGAGATAGGATTACACATTGTAATTTTCAAATGTATAAAATTGACTTCAATATTAAAACTCTACCAACTCCCATATGGACCCATGCCTTACCATTTTAAGACTTTGCTTTATTTACTTGACTTTCCATGTGGACTTTAGTTTATAAAATGTCAATCTTTGAAATTTTACAAATTTAACATTTGCTTTATTTTCTTGAATTTGATCATTCCACATTGACTTTGCCCATGGCATGATTTAAAAACTTGCTTTGTTTGTTTTTCATTTCCTACATTATAGTTACCAGTTTTTGTGCTACATCATTTTTTTGGCTTCTCATTGATGTTGACTGGTAGAATCAGGATAGTTGATGACACTTTGCAAGTTGTATTTCAATGTTTATTTTTTGCATGTTGCTTCTCCCACCAAAATATCCCATAGAATTTGGAGATAAATTTGTAACTTTTAATATTATTAAATTGAAATCACCATTGATAATTTTTCCACTTCAATGTTATTTGCAATGGAAATATTAAATTTAGCACCCTTTTAACATTTAGTCATTTTTCAAATCTTCCTAGATCACTCATGCTATAGACCTTGTACTGTAACTTAAAACATGAAAATGTTAAGCATTAGTCGAAAACAAGGTTATACAAGATTTACACAACATTAAAATGAGAGCAATAATTAAAACTTTAAGGGACATACATCTCAAAAATAAGGCACAAATTACTGAATGCAAGTTTGGGCACTAAAAAAATGCATTTGGTTTTTGGGTCTTTTGATTGTTATTTTAGCTCAGAATTTTATTGTGAAACCTTAGAATTATGTTACTATAATTGTGGGAAAATACATGGGCACTTTGCATTCAATTATGTGGATAGTATTTAAGTTTTTGTAGTTACATTCTTATAAGAAAATGGTGTCTGTGTGTTTTCCCATTTTTTTAGTGGATCATGATAAGGATGTAAGAGAAAATGTGGTTCTTAGGAGTTACAATTATATTTATTAGGGGATTAATTGGTGTAAGTAGAAAACATTGTATTTTATCTCTTATATTCCATGGTTTTCTTGTGCATTATGGTTGTCAAAGAAAGTAAATGGTTTCTCTTTTTTATGTTATTTCAAGAAAAGGAAACAGTAACTTGTGAAGTATTGAAATGTTAAAAACAAAGATTGAATAATTATTATGGTCATGTTTACTATTGAAGATATGTAAGGGGTTCTGTTGTATTTTTTTATCTTGACGTCTAGTATTATGTTTTGATTTGGGACCTTGATGTTTTTTATTGCATAATGATTCGAACCATCTTGATAGAATTTTATT
>JARHVA010005268.1:35000-75000 GCA_037957365.1 Torreya grandis | reverse complement strand
AATGCATTAGTACCACATGTTCTCATTAACATCAATGAAAACCAAAAATAAATGACCATGCTCAACAACATCACCCTTTGTCATTGATGGCAAAACACCCTCATAATGAATTCATTTGAATAAGTCTTCATTTGAATTTCTTCATTCTAATAATTATCCTCAACATGATTTATGAATTCAAATAATATTTTAGATGTTCAAGATACATAATTTAAAGCATATGAATCAATTTCTCCCCCTTTGACATGAACCAATCTGAACTTGGACTTATTTGTTCATTGCACTTGACAAACTACTCACAGAGCTTACAAATATCCCCCTACCATCAAGCTCCATATCATGTCATTTTTTCTTTGACATACACCAATCTAAACTTGGGCTATTCTAATCCTTTAATCTATCTACCTATAGAAATTACAAACTCCCTTTGCTCATGAATGAAGATTCAATACCTTATCAAAATACATGACTTGGTTTGATCAAGTCATCATGTAAATCTTATCAAATTTGCAACTATAATAGAATTCTTCATTTCTCAACCATGACTAGAACATTTTGCATATGCTCCCACTCACATCATGCATAAATTTTACAAGCCACTCAAGCTAACTGAGTTAGCTCCTCCTTAGCCACACATATATTCAAATGATATTTTTATCCTACACCATCAATCAAAGATAAATTGGTATCCACCATGCTTCCTCTTACTTTTCAAGTGTCTTGTTGAAGCCTAAATAGAGACACCTTGACCCATAATGTCCTAGAACAATGTGAAAAAAAGAGTTTCCCACAACTCATATTCCTTTTCCTCCTTGGTTATCGTATACTGATAGTTCTTATTTTTATTAGGCTTAAGAAAAGCAACATGCTCATCCGCTAAAATATTTTCCTTCTCTTCTAATATAGGATTGACAACATATGGAGATAATAAAGATTCAGGACATACCTTTACAACTAAAGAAAGAACCTCATCAATGGGCATTGATAATTCATGTTCTTTACATGAAACTTGCTTAAAAATAACATGATATTCTCTTGGATCCATACATACCTCAAAACTAGCCTCAATTTGTACTTTGGTCTTTTCCTTGAGCTTGATTTGAACTGACATTTAATTCTTTTTTATATCTGGATAGGTGACACATTCTCTTGGCATTCCTAAACCTTCTTCATAGCTGATTCTTCTTTTCTTTAATAGGTAGTCCACTTTAATTTTTATCTCAACTAAATTAATTTTCTTTATTTTCACTTACTTAAGATTATATACCAAGGATTGACATTTCTTAACCACACTAGGATGTCCATACACCTTTTAACTTGAGAGCTTTATTATATAAAATCTTGCAATATGACTAACTTGATGACAACTAAAAAAATAACATCATTTGTACCTTTTTCTTGATGAATATTATGAATGTCAACAAACATACCATCTTGTCTCTTATATTCATTATGCTCAATTTGAATTGTCTTAGGTCTCTATACCTAGGTTAGTCTTTTCCCATGCATTATGGGGTAGGATCTAGTAATATGTTCCATCTCATGACCATTATAGTAGATTATATTATCGATACCTCTAGGTGACCATATTCTCTTCCTTATATAATTTCTTATCATATGACCAAACATATGAAAAGAGTAACAATGACCATTAAAATATCTTTCATACCTCATGACACTTAGTTGGCTAATAGATATTTTCTTATTGATATTGGTGATTGCATATTTCTTGTCTTGAGGTGACCTCTCTTTCTCTTTCTCTTTCATTTTTACCTTGACAATAAATTGACCATGATCATCCATCAATTAATCTAGCTTGGTTTTCAATTGAATACTCTCATCCTCTTTAGCCCTCATACTTTTACTTGCAGGCTCTAACTAAATTCTAAGAACTTGGATAGTTTTTGTGTCCATCTTAGATTCTTTATCCATGTCATCCTTCAATCTACATTCATTATCTTAAATAATATTTATAGAATCAAGATTAGATTTCAACTCATCATGCTCACATTTCTCTAAACTCAACTTGACATTAATCTCTTCTAACTAAGTATTGATATGTCTGCATTCTTCCTCTTTTAAACACAGATTAGTCTTTATAACTCTTAATTGATTCTCAAAATGATTGATATTCTCTTTATTATATTTTGATCTTGATCTTGATCTTGCCTTTAAGAATTCTAGATCCTTATTGAGCTTGATGCACTCATCCATAATAGCCTCAAAGTTTAAGGTCATGATCTTATTTTGGGATACTTCTTGATCATACTATATCATCTTACCACTTTACTTCTCAATAAGTGCCATGAGATAATTGCATTTTTCTTCATTTGATGTTAGACATGCATAAGTAACCTCCTCTTGAACCTTTCAACTCTTGAATCTATTTCTTAAATTGCTTAGCCATATTGTACCTTGGATAACTTTCAAGTGGTTAAGCTTGTAAAGAAGGTACTGATCTGATACCAATTGTTAGAGGTATAATCATTGTGAGGGGGGTGAATTAGTGATGATAGACAATTCAATTAAATTCATAACTTTTAAACATTTATCATAAATCAACTTTATCAAGCAACATAAACATGAAATCACATACATCCAAATCATACATAAGATCATATATCAAATGAACACAACATATATGTGGGAAACTCTCTTGGGGGATAAAACCCACTGAACCTTACAAGATGGACTACAGTCCTATAAAATAAGATCAAACATTTAGACAAGTACCAACTAATTAAGGATGACCCACCACTTAATTTAGTGAGACACCAATCTCACAAGGAGCTATTTCCCCTGTCTAGATTAGCACCCACTACAACTAGACCTTTATCAAGCTTTATCTTGCAAGGAAGAACCAACCCCTTAGGAAACTAGGAACACATTCATCTACCTGAACATATCACCTTGATCACTTGTTGTTTCTATTTAATTGATGATGATTACCTTTGTCTACACTCTTCACCTCCATTTTTTCTCAATCTAACTTTAGGTATAACTTATTCAAACTACCTCTTTTAGGCTCATTAGGTCCAATGACATGTGTGTCCTCTAGCTTCAACTTTATCAGATAAACATGTTTGATCTTCCTCACACTTTAATGCTCCTTACTAACCTATACCTTCTCTTTCAAAGGTTCTCTTCTTCTCTTGAATCTAATCTTGCACAACTTCTCAACTCGCTTCTCTCAACTCTAGAAATAATCATCTTTGCTTTAACTCTTTATAATGTCTTCATGAATATTATCTTATTAGTCAGCCATAAGTCTTGACTTAACCATTAATTATTTTATCATGCTAAGACATAGCTCAGATCCATTCTCTTAGGTCAGCCATTACCTCATTATCCACAAACCACCATTAGGTCTTGGTGAGACCTAGAAAAATTATCCCTTCATAGTCACACATTACATGTGAGACTACATGGACCACTTTTATCCTTTACTAATGATTCAAACAAAAACTTATTTCAAATAGCCCCGTGATTACTCCAATATGGGTTCATGCCACTTACAACACAAAATCATACTTTCAACCTTCTATCATGCTAAGACATATCTCAAATCCATTCTCATAGGTCAACCATTACATCATTATCCCCAAAACACCATTACGTCTTGGTGAGACCTAGAATAATTAGGCCTTCACATTCACACATTACATGTGAGACTACATGGACCTATTTTATCCTTTACCAATGATTTAAACATATAAAACCTATTTCCAGTATCCCATTTATTACTCCCATTTGGGTCCATGCCACTTAAAACACAAATTCACACTTTCAACCTACCAATTACATCACCTTGGTCTTTAGGCTTTTAGACATAGAAATAATTCTCAAACTTATGAAGCAAACACTTAGTTATTTCACATAGCCATATGATTAGATAACATGAGTAAACCCTTCATTACCTCTGCTACACTGTAATGTGATTTAGACACTTCAATATAGGTTCCAAGCACTCAATTCAACTCTCTCAAAATTACCACTAAGATTGGTCACACATAGTCTAAATATAATCATACTATTTTGACTCTCCATATCTCATGAGGGGAATATCATGAAATATAATAGTTTATCATAATCCTTAGAGACTTATATAATATCTCTATACTCATTTTATTCTTTAATTATGTTTAGAAGACCTTCAACTTACCTCTGCAAGATGGTCACTTAATCTGCTAGTGTATTCAACAAAAATAGTCAACTTCTAAGACTTTGTTCTCACCAAAGATAGATTGGTCAAACTTCTAAAATCCACATAAATGGTCCCCATAGATTCTAAAAGACTCTCCAATAGCTACTTCATCTTGAAATATCAATTTTATATGAATACAATTTAAATTTTCCCTCTCCGGTCATTTGTAGAACATGGTCAAATGCATAGTCAACTTTAGAGTTCAATATCTTTGATTATACAAACATTCAAACCTTATAACTAGTGTCTCTAGATGCACCTTGAGTCTTATTGACCAAGTTTGACTTTTAGGTTAAATTTAGACCCCCAAAGGTAAAAATATTGTTTTTTAGATGTTTTAGTGGTCTAAATCTTTATCATAGGCTATATTATGGTTTAATTGATGTTATCTAATGCATTTATAGCCTTATTCATGATTTCATTAGCTTATTTGTCATTTTAGGTCATTTATTGTGCTTTTAAGAGTCAAAAATGTAATTGGAATGGTTACCAAGGTGTCAAGGTGTCCTATTTTCCATTTAAAACATCCAAGAGCTCAATTTAGTAATCAAAGATGTTTGTTACATCAAAATATTATAGGTTGTCTAACTAAAATAAAAAAATCACTTGAAAAAGGGAAAAAATGGAACTTGTAAGGCCCATGGGGAAGTGTGCCACATGGGAAAATATCATGGAATGTCTCTTCACCTTCTTGAAACTCATCTCAACATTTAGTTTGCTCTAAAAGTTACATTTGAAAGCCAAAAATATTCTACAACTTTCTTGGTTTTTTAGACACAGAGATGTGACCTATAATTTTGTGCTTGGTATAGATAGTTACAGACGTTCTAGGAAAAAATATTTTGGGAGGTGATATTAAACTTAGATACCTTCATTTCCATATATATATTTCTAGGATTGATTAATTTTGCTTTATGAATCATCCTTTACAAGCTGACTGTACTTTTGTTCTAAATGTTTCATGAACCCTATAGTTTTTGCTCCATTTTGGTCAAATTTTTATGAAAAAATTGGTGATGGTTTCTATAGAAGATGTTTTATAACTTATTTGATGATATACATTCTTAGTTTTATGTTTTATAATTTTTTTATGAGCATGTTAGTCTATGTTGTAAGGTGTCACCAATGTGAAGTTTCAATCAATTTTGCCTTGTTTAAGAATTTTGGGCTCATTTAGAGGTTTCATGTGAGATTAATATGGTTTTCCAAATGTATATAGGTCATACTATCACATCTTATTAGGTTTGGTTTGATCATATTATGATTTGGGCAAATTCCCATCTTATCATTCTTCATTGTCAACTCATTACCCAATTCCACTGATAGTCACTTTGATAAGCTTGTTTATCCTATCCATGGAGTTTTAATTAGAGTTTTTTAGTTATAACATACATAAATAGATGGGGAGAGTCAACTTGGACTCTTGGGAAGAGTACACATTTGGTGACAAGCTCATTCGCCATGCTAAAATAGTCATGAGATGCCTCTACTTATTATACTCCATATATATGCAGGTGATCTTCACATTGAAAGGAATGTTTGAATATTATATAAATATTTATTGGTTGTTAATCATGTATTTGAAAGGTTTAAAATATGTTTGAGCAGCCCAAGAGTCCCTTTATCCACCTTATTTCTCTATTCCACACTCACTATCCATATTTAGCTCATTTTCACATAAAAGCATCTCATGATGACATCATAAAAGCCTTAGTATTGGTTTCAATACATTTGAGATGTGAAAATTTCATTTGAGGGTATTTAGGGAGGCCTTAGACTATTTGAATCAAGTTACAATGCATACATCTCATTCCATGACAACTAGAGAGGCTTTACTACCTATGTGTAAGGATGCTCATCTATAGGGGTATCAACATAGCTTTAAGGATTCTTGTGTGAAGGATTGAAACATGGAAAAGATTATTTTTGGATTATAATATGTAACTATACCATTTTAGACTTGTTTTAATAAGAATGGAACAAAATAATAGATGGGCTACTTTGAAAGAAGCAAGGACTGAGTTTAGGGGAACTTTTCTTCAAATGTGAAAATAGAGCTCTAGAAGGTTTTTATGGACCTTCTAAAATATTCTTAAAAATTTCATAAACATATATATTGGTAAAACATGTATCTCCTAGAATATATAAGACCTCTGCCAAGCATGAGAGTTAGAAAGTGAGGAGAAGATTGAATTTTAGAGCTTTATAGTGGCCTTAAAAAGCACTGAAAGTCTGTATTCTTGTCTATAGGTTTAGAAGTTTGAAACATATTTGCATCCCAAAAGCAAATAAAGTATTCCCTCATTGATAAATAGTCTCATAGATTGAGTGGTGAGAAAAATGGCATGGATACCATCCGTAAGGGTTTATGGATGATTATTCAAGCTTCATGAGTGACTACAGGTGTCCTTTGTATGGGAAAATACACACGTACAACAGGGTATAGGATAATGACTTAATTTGGATGCCCAATTTATGTTTTAGAACTCCCAATTTTAGTGCAAGCTCAATCATGCATATTTTGACCAAAAGGGGTTCAAGGGAGGTTCTCAAGCATCATAAAAAAACTCGTTTGAAGCAATAGACACCTAAAATAAGGTCTAAAAGGTATGTGTCTTAGTCAAGTATGAAGATTGAGGCTAAAATAAATATGAAGAGGGTAAGCATGATGTGAATGATATATAGGATAGTTAAGTTACCTAAATATCAAGAAGGTCTTATATGTGGTTTTCCAGACTTAAACTATACAATTTTACCTATAGGTGCCTATTCCAAATAGGAAACATAATCAATAGTGCATCAAATTGAAAAGCAAGGATTATGTGAGGTGTTTGTAAAATTTGGAGTGATAAATGAGTTACAAGTAATTTAATTATGTTTTTAACAGTATCATTATACCCTCACACATCATGAAAAAGATCCAAATGAGATAATATGTACCTACAGAGGTGAAAGAGCAGGATGTCTCAGTTATAGGATAGTGGAGGACTAAGTTTTGACCAAAGGTGCATAGGAAAGGATAATCAGAGGATGGGTTACTAGATTAAAACTATGGATACTTTATCCACATCCATGAAAAACAACATAATCTTTACCAATGTGAATAAGCATATAATAATCTCTTAAAACCCTGTGTTCACCTACAACCACCATGTTGTAGTCTTGAACATGAAGGTGAGATAAAGAGATGAACTTGTCTAGGGAAGTAAGGAAGGTTACAAGAAATTAAAAATGGTTCATGATAGGTAAAATTGTGTTTAAAAAATCCCAAGACTTGACTAATATGGTCATCTCCCTTCCCTACTTGGTCAAATATCATCTGTATGTATAATTGCTCCAATAAATCTGTTTGCTCAATATATGAATATGAGGAATCTAAAGAAGAGAGGTATATTTTGGGATTTAAAAGATTAATAATAATAAATATAGGATGAATAATATTTTGAGGGAACCTATGAGCATTGTTTTATCTTGTAAATATCACTGTTAGTTAGATTTGGGAAAAGGTACAGGAAATAGGCTTTTAGAGGCCTTTTCTAGACATTTTGGGTTGGTTAGACACCTAAATAAATGAATACATCTAATAAATTTGTTAAAAATCATCTTCAATACCTTTTAAAACTCCCAAAATATTTACTTTTCCTTGGGGATTAGTACTATACCTCATTGTTTTATCTTAGAGGTCAACCAATCTAAGAAAATTAGGGTTTAGCAAAATAAGTTAGTGAGTAAAAAATAGGCAAAGGGATTGATATGGAGTTTTGGTAACATTAGGAAAAATATTATGAGGATTATATAAGGAAATTATATGATTTAGAAGAACTAATTTAGGCTTATACCTTCAATATGACCAAAATACCCCTACACTTAGTCTAACTAGGTACAATTTCACTAAGCCTAGTTGGTGAATGAGGGAAAAAGAAGAAGAGTAATTGGGATGTTTTTTGATTATCATAAAAGATTTAATGAAGCATGAATAATCATGGGATACTAGTCCAAACATGAGATATCGCTTTAATTATCTCAAACTTGAAGTTTACATGCTAAGCCCTTTAGGCCTTCAAGGGACGTAGAATCAATTGGGGTCCATATTCAATTATAAATCTTAGAGGGATATATAGTTGATTGAAACATACTAAGTATATTAAATTAGATCTATCTAATCTTTTTTCAGGCAAGGAAACCTAAGGAAAAGCTAATTCTAGATTAGAAATAATCCAAAGATGCAATAAGGGAAAAATAAGCTTGAATGGGTGTTTTCAAGTGTTCATATCTCCTATGAGAGTTTGAATGGGAAAAAAAGGAGTTTGGAGGGGTTATAAGGGTCCCTTATAATAAATATTATTTAATATTTTGGCATGCCCAATGTCAAAGATTTATAAATACAGCCTAAGATCAAACACTACCTAAAATACTACTAAACCCTCAATCAAGACCTTCTTGAGAAAACAATCTTGGAAAGATATCCAAATGACCTAGTTTGGACATGAAATATATTAAAACATGTACATGAATCCCTTAGTATATCTCCTACCAAGATGAGTTGTACAAAATTGTATGGACAAGGTGTAAAATAGGGCATTTTAAACCATTTTGTGTGTTTTATAGGTTCTAGGAGGTTATAAGAGATGCAATCAAGTTTAGAGGAAAGATATATAGTTTTTATAAATCCCTATGGAAATTTCACACCTAGAAAAAAATTCTAAGTTTTTAAATAATAGCTATCATCTTAGCCAGTCAAAATTGACATAATGAACACAATGGTGAGAAGGGAAAAAACTTCAAGTGTGAGCATTTTTAAGGTGTACTTGACTAGGATAAGGCCAAGGAGAATATTTTTAAGTTTCATTAACTCCATCCCACATATTTTCATGGAACACTGAAGCCAATTTTGAGGCCAAGTGTGAGGGGTAACTAAAAAATGAGTTTTCTAGATTGTAGACAGTGATGGCTTCCTTCCAAGAGTTTTTAAATGAGTAGGAATACAACCAATTCATGGAGAAGCATGCTTATAATCCTTAATTATCATCCCAATCATAATACCTTTCCATATTTAGTGTTGGGATGTTCAAACAAATCTAAACTATGAAGGTAGTTTTTTCAGCCAAGACAAAGAGTGTGATGACACGTTTCATAAGTTTCATGACTTGTATGGAAAATTGGGATTCCTAAAATTTCATGGTTAATCTAATCACTATTTATAATTAATTTTAAACCTGTTTACTTAGATTTAGAAGTGTCCAAGTGACCTTTGGACTTCCTTTATCTTTTTCTTCTCCCAAAGGTTATAAATATGGACTCTTTTGGCTCTTTTAAGGAGCCTCCATTGGTTGATGGTAAAACACTAGAAAATTTTGTACTGGAATTTATCTTGAAGAATTAAAAAAGGTGAATTTTCTTACTTAAAATTTTCTCAATTGAGTTTTGTTTAAATCTTGTTGGTCTTGCTTAGTAAAAGACAATATTTTCTATCATGTTATACTTGATTGTTCACCAAGTGTACAAAAGAGTAATTATTATAGATATTTTTAGTGTTATATTTAAAGTGTATAAGTGTCTCAGAATTTTTTCATTACTGTATTATCCCATGGAATCATTCATTACCATCCTAAGTATCAAAATACAATTTTAAACCTAGCTTGTGAAACATTTATGTAACCATTTGTCTTGTGTTGTGAGTTTTTTGTAAGGAAAGCATTGTTTTGATCTAAGTAGTATATCTTTACTCAATAGGAGAAAATATTGTTTTGTGCATCACTTTTTTTTTCTTAACCCTTTTCATTCAAATTTGATAGGTAAGAAAGTACTTCAAAGAGTGCATCTAGGGAACTAGCCCTTCTAGAGATTCATCTCACCAAATTGTTATCCACAACAAGAGAGATGTTTCCATTGTGCCACTTGGATGAGGAGAGATAAGAATATCCTAAATGGGTTCAAATACAAGTGACAATAGTTTTTGGCACACCTAATGGGAATCCAAGTCCTATAAGATTATCCTAGATTATTACTGGTCTTGTCTAGGTACAACTATAAGAATATCTACATTCAGTACCTGGAAACTCCACTAAAGTTTTAAAATATTTAGTTAATGAAAAATATTTAATTTTCATTTCAAAATTTACCAATAGGTCTATTGATAAATGTATAACCTTTGAATTTTTCCAATTACCTTTATGTTCTATCAAAAGGTGTAGATTTGTGAATACTCATCCTTATTCAAGAGAGTTGGTGTTTAAGAAGTCAAAGTTACTACTAAGATCAACATCTAATACCCATATTTTACATTATAATATGGTTATAAATTTACCTTTTATATCCTTCCCCAAATAATCTCCTTTAAATCTTGCCAAATATGACCAATCTCCTGGAGAAGCCCTTAAAAGTGTTCCATATTTTAGTGGAGAAGGTCCTATTACTTCCATTGAACATATTAGAAACATATAAAAATTTTGTGACATTCATATTATCACCTAAGATAATGTGCATATTAAGCTATTGGCATTGTATTTCAAAGGGAGAGATTTATATTGGTATGGGAATCTACCTAAAAATTCCATTGCTTCATGGGATGAACTAGGAGATCTATTGACTAAGAGGTTTGGATAGAAGAGTGATTATCTATCACTAGCTAAGTAATTTACCACTATCAAGAGGGTTAATCAATATTTTATGTAATATTTTAACACTATATTTCAAAATATGTGGGATAGGATCCCAACCCTTATGAAACCTACTCCATATTATGCCTTATTTTACTATCTAAAATCATTGAATAGTGATGTATCCAGGATGATTCAATCCATGGGTGGGAATACACTACCTAATGTCTATAAGGTAGCTATAAATTCTAATAATTATATTTTTCAAGTTGGGAAGATTTCTCCTAGGCTACCAATGCCATTGTCCCATGATTTGTAGCCTCCTAGTCAAGTTGTATTACCTACATTTTATCCTTTACCTAATGCTCAAGATAAGTCTACCATTGTACCTATTAATGATATTCATGAAGTCAAGATTTTTATTTAAAGTTTAAATAATGAATTTATTTCCCTCAAAAGGAGAAATATCAAAGTTACAAAACCTATCATCCCTCTAATCAGTTTGGACAAGTAACCAAACCTCCTTTTCAATGTAATGCTCAAGGACAATGTCAAATCACTCAAGATAGACCTTACTAAAGTTACAATCCTAATAACCCATATTAATCTAAATCTCTTGTCCCCACTTAAAATAAATTTTTTCAAGAACAACCATTCTATCCTTCCTATGACCAAAATCAAGGCCAAGTTGCATATGGCAATGAAATACTTAGTCAAGCCATGACAATTCAAGGTAGCCAAGTAACTCAAGCTTTAAATTTTGAGATATCAATGAAATATGGAATGTAAAATTGAAAAAAAAATTATTATTCTAATCTTATAAATCATTTGGAGGGAGATTTTTGTGCCATTAGTCATTCGGGGAATGCAAGTAATATGAATGCTAGTGTGTCCTCTAACACTAAGTCTAAGAACAAGGCAGTTGAAGAGACACAATGGGGTAATGAAGGACCTATTTTGAATCCTAAATCAACTAAGATTTTGGGTGGGTATAAATTAGATACTAATGTGTAGGATAATTATAAACTTCAAAGTTCGAGGATAGCTCCTACACATCCACCTTTACAAGGTACACAATAAGGTACTAGTGCTTCCAAATAGCCTCTTAAGGTGAAAAATCCTTATATTAGTGTTTTGGATCAGATTAAGAGTTTTCACATGAATATTTAATTATGGTATTTATTAAAAATACTGGGATAAAAAGACATACTTCAAAATTAATTACAAGGACTAGGTAAACAAGTCAGATCAACTAGGAATGATAATGTTATCTTGGTGAATGGAACTCAGCCCATTTATGGAAAAGTGAAGAAAAATGATAAGACTCCTCCTTATTATCTATCATTAATCATTGGTAATTTCCTAGTTCACAATTTCATTATAGATAGTGGGGATAGTACTTCGGTTATGCCCAAGTCAATAGTGGATAAACTAGGCCTCAAGTATGAACCAATGGCTAAAAGAGTTATACAATTAGATGGACCATCAAAAAAGGCCTTGGGAGTAGTAAAGGATTTAAATTTGAATTTACATTCTTTTCCTAATTTTTCCATTCATCATGACATGGCTATGGCAGATTTACCTCCATACTTTGATCTTTGTTTGTCAAGAGAGTTTACAACAAATATAGGTGGATACTTGGCATCCAATTGGTCCTATATGGATTTTTAGACAAAGTATGGTACCAAGGTCAAGATTGAATTAGAGCCTATCCATCACAATAACTTATATCCTTACATGTTTAAAGTGGCAAATGTTAATTATGCCAGTATTGATGAGGAATAACTTTAGATAGATTAATCTCCAACATCTTCTCTTGAAGAAGTTTTTGATTTGTATTTAGATAAATGGGGAGATGAAAATTATGAGTATGATCCTCAAAAATTCATAGAGGAAGCTGGTCTTGGAGTGTATTAAATTCATTAGAAGGACTCTTTCATTTAAAACTTGATGAATCTAAGGGAAAACATGGATGGTTTACGACAACTATTCTTTGATGGATCTAAAAGCAAAGTTGGGGTATGTGGTGGAGCAATGTTGATTTCTCCTTCCAATGAAAGGTACTATTACACTTTTATATTTCACTTCTATTGTAATTGTAATGGGGTATAACATGAGGCCTTCATTCAAGCCCTTGAGTGGGCCAGAAAAAGAGGTATGAAAGAGTTACAAGTGTATAGTGATAGTGAGTTAGTTGTGAATCAAGTAAGAGGCCAAAATTTGACTAAGAACTCTTTGCTTAAGTATTATAAGAATAGAGTTTGGGATATTGTGGACAATTTCCAAGTCTGTAATATCCAATATATCCCAATAGAAGATAATAAACATGCTGATAGCTTGGTAGCAATTGGAGCTTAGTTTGATGTTTGGAAGGGGATAAGAGAGGACAAGAACCAACCTCATCTTAAGGTGATTTTAACGCCCTATTTAGTTGATAATGCCACTAATTGGAAATTTTTTGATAGTAATCAAAAAATAACACTTTTTATAGAAGAGGAGGCTATGTTTTCTTCCAAGAATTAATCTAACCTACAACAAAAATATAGAAGGTAGATTGTACAATTGAAAACAAACAAGCTTCCTAAAGGCTTAGTCACACTTAAGAGTATCTTCAATGATGATGATTAGTTGAAGAAATAAAAGATAAGCATGTATAATAATCAATAAAACTATTAAAGAGTAAAAATATTCAAAGACAAGTTGCTTGCTCTTGGGAAGGTATGTACTAATGGAGAGAAACATGATTTCATTGAGTTATGCAAGGATTTTTTTGATGTCTTTGCATAGGAATATAGTGATTTTAAGAGTTTTAATACAAACTTAGTTCAAAATAACATAGATATAGATGAGAATTATAATCCTATCAAGTAAAGACAAAGGCCAATCATTCCTAAGATTGAGCCTCTCATGAAAAAGGAGCTTATAAAGTTGATTGAGTCCAAGATCATTTTCCATATTAAGCATTCATCTTGGTTTGCAAACATAGTCATGGTAAGGAAGAAGAATGGGGATATTGGGTTATGTGTCAAATTTATAGACTTGAATAGAGTTTATCTGAAGGACCATTATCCTCTTTCTTCCATGGAGCAGATTTTACAAGTTGTGGTAGGTAGTGAAAGGTTTTCTCTCCTTGATGGATATTATTGGTATAATTAAATTTTGTTAAAGGAAAGTGACAAATATATGACAAAATTTAATGCTAAATGGGGTAGATATGCTTATAGTAAAATTTATTTTGGTTTTTCTAATGCTGGTGTAACATCTCAATATGTAATGGATATTGATTTTTAAGGACTAATAAATGATATTGGGTTGGTGTATCTTGATGATATCACTATTTTTTTTAAGGATCCAAAGGATAACATGAATCACCTTAGGCATATTTTTGAGATATTTGGAGAGTTTAGAATCTATATAAACCCAAATAAGTGTGTGTTTTCTATCCATGAAGGCAAACTTTTAGGAAATATTGTCTCAAAGAAGGGCCTATCTATAGAACCTAAAAGGGTGAGTGCAATTTTGGCAGTGGCTTTGCCCAAACACAAGAAAGGTTTACAAAGTTTATTTTGAGAAATAAATTTTATAAGGATATTTATTCCTATTTTTTCTAATTTAGTCAAGCATGTAACCTACATTCCAAGTAAAGATGAAGTGTTCACTTAGACAAGAAGGAAGGAGAGTTTTGAAGAGATTAAACAAGCTATTGCCCAAGCTCCAACTCTTGCAAGTCCTAATTTCTCAAAGGAATTAATATTTTATACCTTTGGAAATGATGAAGTAATTTATTCTATGATCTCTCAATAAAATGAAGAAAACTTGGATCAAACTACTGCCTTCTTTAGTCAAGGATTGGAAGGCTATGATGTAAGATACACCTATGTTGACAATCAAGTACTTTCAGTTGTTATAAGTATAAATAAGTTTAGGCATATGTTATCTAAGAATAAGATTCACATATCGTTACCTCATCCTAGTGTGAAATACTTCCCTTTAACCAGATATTTGATTGAAAAAAGGGTTGGTTGGATTAGAAAAGTGATGGAGTATGATGTAGAAATCAAGACAACCAAGCTAGTGAAAGGAATGAGGTTATGTGAGCACCTTGATTCAGATTTGAAAGAACAAAAAGAGATTATTTTATAACTTCATGATGACCCTATGATAGATACATCTTCATCAATGAGGAGTTAGACACAATATATGATCTATTTTCTTCAAACTGTTGAGTGTCCATAAGGACTACATAGATCTAAAATAAGGTACTTTAGATTACAATATATCCCTTATGTACTTGTTTATGGAGTGTTTGTTAGGAAGGAATTCATAGGTGTGATATTAAGATGTGTTGAATCAGATCAAGTTGAGAAAATATTTCTAGAGTTTCATGATGGACCAGTTGGTCGTCACTTTGCTCCAAGAACCATACCTGCTAAGAGTATGAGGGCTGGATATTTTTGGCCTAGTTTGTTTCAAGACACCCATGATTTGGTAGGAAGTGTTAAAAAGGTTATTTATTTTATGGTAAACAAAAAAATTTATCCTTGACTCTTCATCCAATATAAGTATGCAATGGGGTCAAGATTTCATAGGACTAATCAACCTACCTTCTAGTGTTGGTCACAAGTGGGTGTTGATGACTACATATTACTTTACAAGATGGGTGGAGGTTATTTATCTCAAGGAAGAAACTTAAAGTTTATTTATAGTCTTTTATGAAGGCATATTGACAAGGTTTGGGGCTCCAACAATAATTTTAGACAATGGATTGGCTTTCCTTGTAATAAGGACAAGTGAGTGGCCTTTAAAACATGGTATTAACTTAGTAATTCCTCCAAATATTATCCAAAATGGACTAGACTAACTGAGTCCACCAATAATAATCTAATCAAGATTATCAAGAGGATAATAGAGGAGAATCAAAGAACATGGCATTCCAAGTTGAAGACAACACTTCAAGTTGATAACATCATCCACAAGAGAGCAATTGAAAACTCACCATATACACTTTTTTGTGAGAGAGAAGATAGATTTCATATTTCACTTGAACTCCCAACCTTGGATATCACTTATCAGTTGGAGTTGATGGCAAATGAAAGCATGGAAGTCAGGTTGTGTGATTTGATGGAGCTTGAAGAGATAGGAGATCAAGCTATGAAAACTATGAGGGATCATCAAGATGAAAAAAAGAAATAAATTGAAAATAAATCCATGCCAAGAAGTATATAAGAGGGATAAATTATTATAAAGTGGGTTAAAGATAGGGCTAAGGCTATAAAACACAAAAATTTTGATGCTCTATGGAGTGGCCCTTATGTTATCTACCAATGCAAGAAACACAATGCTTTATAACTCTCAAAGTTGGATGGAGAGGAGATTCATATCCTAGTTAATGGGATATATCTAAAAAATTGATACTAAGGTTTTCCTCTCCATTTGTATATAATTTTTGTTTTCTTTGCTTTCCCTAAGTGCTTATCCACATGTGTGAGTCTTGTTTGTGTCTTACTTTGTTTTGTGTGTGCTTCATGTGTTGGGGTTGTTTTTTGTGTATTTTAAGCAATTAATTACTATTTTTATTAAATAATTAATTGATTCCCTTGTCCTTTGATGGGTTAAGGCTATTGGTCCTTAGTATATCAGGCATACTACCCCGAGGAGTCAGCAATTTACTAACTAAATTTGATTTTTAGGCCAAATTCGGACCCCTATATGTAAAATAATTGGTTTATTAGATGTTATATGGGTATAAATATTTTTAATAGGATATATTATGGTTCATTTTATGTTATATAATTCATTTATATCCTTAGTCATGGTTTCTTTAGCTTATTTGTCATTTTAGGTCATTTATTGTGCTTTTAAGAGTCATAAATGCAAGTGGAACAGTTACCAAGGTGTCTAAGTGTCTTATGTTTCCTTTAAAAAATAAAATAAGTAATTTTAACTATAATTAATATCAGTTACATCATAATATTTTAGGTTGCCTAATTGAAATCCAAGAAATCAACTAAAAAAGGGAGAAAATGGCACTTGTACAACCCATGGGGAAGTGTGCCACATGGGAACAAATCATGGAAGGACTATTAATCTTCATAAAACTCATATAAATTGTTTTTAAGCTTAAAATTCCATTTTAAATCCAAAAACATTTTTCTCCTTTCTTATTTTTCTAGACACATAGAAGTGACCTACATGTTTGTGCTTATTACGGATAGTTCAAGAGGTTTCACGACAAATGATTTTGGGAGGTGATAGTAAAATCATATAAATTATTTTACATATAAATATTTCAAGTATTTATAAATTGTGATTTATGAATCATCCTTTACAAGATGATTCTACTTTTTTGCTAGCTATTTCATGCACCTTATGGGTTTTGATCCATTTTGGTCAGATTTGTAAAGACAAATTAATGATGTTGGATACCTTATAATATGGTATCCATTATTATTTTAATGTTTCATAATTTTTTGATGAGCAAGTTAATCTATGCTGTAAGAAAGTGTCACCACTATGAAGTTTTAGTTAATTCTACCTTATTCCAGAATGTTGGGATTCTTCAAAGGTTACATGTGAGTTCAAGATGATATTCAAAAAGTCTTTGTGTCATATGATCACATATTTACATGTTTTGTTTCATCATATTATGCTATAGGCAAATTCCCATCTTGTCTTTATTATCAACTCTTTACCCAATTCCATTTACAGTCACCCATATAATCTTGTTTATCCTATCCATGGATTTATAATCAGAGTATGTTAGTTGTCCAATCCATCAATATATTGGGAGAGTATACATGGATTCTTGGTAAGAGTACAAGTTTTGTGATAAGCTCATTTGCCATGGTAAGACAATCATGAGATGTGTTTGCTTGTTATTTTCCATGTATATGCAGGTGATCTTCATGTTGAAAGGAATGTTTTAAGATTCTATAAATATTTCCTAGTTTTAAGTCATGCATTTGGAATGTTGAAAATAGGTTTGATCTACCCAAGAGGCCCTTTATCCACCTTGTTTCTCTATTCCACACTCATTTTCCACATTCAACACATTTTCACATACATGTATATGATGATGATGCCATCAAAGACTTAGTATTTGTTTTAATAATTTTGAGATGTGAAAATTTCATTTGAGGGTATTGAGAGAGGCCTCGAAGAATTTAAATCAAATTACAATGCATATAGCTCATTCCATGGAAAATAGAGAAGCTTTACTACCTATGTGTAAGGATGCTTAGCTACAAGTGTATCAGTAGAGATTTGAGGATTATTTTTTGAAGGATTGAAACATGAAAGAAGCATATTTTTAGATATTAATATGTAATTATACGATTATATAATTTTTTGAATAATAATGGAACAAAAGATGAGAGTACCCACTTTAAAAGAAGAGAGGACTAAGTTTAGGGAAACTTTCTCTAAAATGTGAAAATAGAGCTCCAGAGGGTTTTTGTGGACCTCATACAACTTACTTACAAAGTGTTCCAAACATCTAAATTTTTAAACCACATACCCCCTATAATAGATAATATCTTTTCCAAATATGAGAGTTATATAGTGAGGATAAGATTGAATTTTAAAGCCTTAAAGTGGCCTAAAAAAGTACTAAAAGTTTGCATTCTTGTCTACAGGTTTAGAAGTTTGAAATATATTTTCATCCCATAAGAAAATAAAGCATATCCTCATGGCCAAAATAGTCTCATGGATTGATTTCTAAGAAAATTAGAATGGAGACCATCAGTATAGGATTGATGCATGATTTTTCAAAATTCATGAGTGTTTACAAGTGTCCCTTGTATGGGAAAATACACATAACAGGGTATAGGATAATGACTTAATTTTCATGCCCAAGTGGTGTTTTAAGACTCTCAAGTTGAGTACAGGTTAAAGCATGCATTTTGTGACAAAAAAAGGTTTAGGGGGTTTTCTCAAGCATCATAAATAAACTAATTTGAAGTAGTATACACCTACATCAGGGTCTAAAAGGTAGGTGTCTCAATCAATTAGGAAGAGACTCAGTTTTGAGGCTCAAATGCATATGAAGAATATAAGAATGATGTGAATGAACTACAGGGTAGTTAAGTGACCTAAACCTCAAGAAGGTATTTCATGTTTCTTTACAGACCAAAACTATATAAGTTCACCTATAGGTGCCTCTTCCATATAGGAAACATAGTCAACAATCCATCAAATTGAAAAGCAAGGCTTATGTGAGGTGTTTGGTAGAGTTAGAGTGATAATTGAGTTAGAGGTAATTTAATTATGGTTTGAAAGTATAATTAGACACTCACACATCATGATAAGGTCCAAATGAGACAATATGCACCTATAAGGGTGAAAGAGTACTATGTCTCATTCATAGGATAGTGAAGGACTCAGTTATGACCAAAGGTGCATAGGAAAGGATAATGGGAGGATGGGATGATGAATTAAATATATGGATAATATATGGATATCCATGATAAACTTCATGAGCTACACCAATGTGACTAAGTCTATACTAACATCTTAAAATTGTATGTTCCCCTACAACCACCATGTTGCAGTCTTGAACATGAAGTTGAGATAAAGAGATGAAATTGTCAATGGAAGAGAGGAAGGTTAAAAGAAATGAAAAATGTTTCATGATACGTTAAAATGTGTTTACACAAGCCAAATACTCTGCCAAGATGATCATCTACCTTCCCTACTTGGTCAAATGTCATCGGTCTGTTCAGTTTCTCCAAGAAATCTCTTTCCTCAATAGATGAATATGAGGAATCTAAAGAAAATAGGTATTTTGATGGATTTAAAAGAGTAATAATCATAAATTTAGGATTATTAACATGTTTATGGAGCTTATTATCATTGGTTTAGCTTGAAAATCTCAATCTCAGGTGCATTTGGGAAAAGGTGCAGGAAACATGCTTTGAGAGGCCTTTTGGGACATTTTGAGCTAGTTAGGCACCTAAATCAAGGAATATATATATAAAATTTGGTATAAATAATCATAAATATACTTAAAAAATCCAAAAATATTCACTTTGAATTGGGGATAAGGGATATGCCTCACTATTTTGTCTTTGAGGTCAGCGAGTCTAGGAAAATCAGGCCTTAGTAAAGCAAGCTAGTGAGTACAAAATGGGCAAAGGGATTGATATGGAGCTTTGGGAAACTTAATATTATGATTTGTATATAAGGAAATTATATTCTATAAAATCACTAATTCAGGCTCAAACCTTCCAAGATTACCAAAATAACCATGCACTTAGTCCAACTAGGCAAGCTTTCACTAGGCCTAGTTGGGGAATGAGGGAAACAAAAGAAGAGGAGTGCTTGGGAGGTTTTGTGGTGATCTTAAAAGATTTAATGAATAATTAATAATCATGAGATACTATACCAACCATGATATACTATTTCAAGTATCTCAAATATGTAAGGTACATGTTAAACCCTTTAGGCCTTGAAGGGACCTAGAACCAATTGGGGTCCATATTCACTTCTAACTATTGGAGGGATACCTAGTTTATTGGGACATTATAAGGAGATGAAATTAGACATTTATAATGTTTTATCATTCAAGGAAACCTATGGGAATGCTACTTATAGATTAGAAAGAGTCCAAACATTCGAAAAGGTTATAAACAAGCTCGAATGGGTGTTTTCAAATGTTCATATCTCCTTAGAGAGTTTTCATGGGAACCAAAGGAGTTTTGAGGGGTTAGTGGGGTATAATATAATAAATATTGTGTCATTTTTTGGTAATTCCAATGTCAAAGGTTTAAGAACAAAGCTTAAGACCAAAGACTACCTAAAACCCTTCTAAACCCTACTAAACCCTCAGTCAAGACCTGATGGAGAAAATAAGATTGGGACACCATCCAAATGACATATTTTGGATATTAAATATATTGGAACATGTATAGGAATACTTTAGTATATCTGCCACCAAGATGAGTTGTAAAGAATTATATAGAGAGGGTGAAAATAAGGTGTTTTTGATTATTTTGTGTGTTTTGCAGGTTCTAGGAGGTTCTAACATATGAAATTTTTTTTGGAGTAAATATATATAATTTTTATAAATATATATTTCAATTTCATACCTATAAAAAACTTATAAGTTTTAAATCAATAACTCTCATCTCAGCTAGTGAAAACTGGCATATTAAACACAATGGTGAGGAGGGTGAAAACCTTAAGTGCAAACCTTTTTAAGGTTTAAATAAGAATTATAAGGACATATAGATTATTAAAAACTATCATTCATTACCTCCCATTTATTTTCATGGAAAAATATATCCAATTGTGAGGCTAAATGTGAGGGGCGACTAAAAAATGAGTTTTTTGGACTATAAATAGTGATGACTTCTTTCTAGGAATTTTTAGATGAATAATAATGCAAAAAATGCATGGAGAGGAATGTATAAAATCCTTAACTCTCATTCAAATTATTATACTTATCCATATTTAGTTTTAGGATGTTCAAATATGTCCAAATTATGAAGCCAATTTTCTAAGCCAAGATAAGGAGTTTTATTACACTTTTCATAAGTTTCATGACTTGCATGGACTCTTGGGAATCCTAATATTTAATGGTTCATTTCAAACCTATTTATAATGAATTTTTAAACTCTTTTATTATCTTTAAAAGTGTCCAAGTGACCTTTGAAATTCCATTATCTTGCTCTTCTTCTAAAGGCTATAAATATTGACTCATTTGGCTCTTTTGAGGAACCTTTGTTGGTTGATGGTGAAACCTTAGCCAATTTTTTACTTGAATCTATCTTGAATATATAAAACAAGTGAGTTTGAATAATTACATTTTATACAATTCAATATTTTTGTAAACTTGTTGGTCTTGTTTAGTAAAAGATGATCTTTTCTACCATGTTATCCTTGATTGTTCACAATGTTTACAAAAGAGTCATTGTTACAGGTCCTTTCTAGTGTTCTATTTCAAGTGTATAAGTGTCTTATAAGTGGTTAATGACTATATTATCCCATGTAATCATACATTACCATCCTAATTATTGAAATACCTTTTTAAACCTAGCTTATGAAACATTGATGTAATATTTTATATTATTTTGTGAGTTTTGTGTAAGGAAAGATTTGTTATACTCTAAGTAGTATAAGTTTAGTGAATAGGAGGAAATATTATTTGGTGCATAAATTTTTTATTTTATTAGTTTTTTTTTAACCCATTTCATCCAAAATTTATAGGTCGTAAAGTACTTCAAAGAGTGCATCAAGGGAACTAGCCCTTCGAGAGATTCATCTCACCAAATTGTTACCCACAGTATGAAACATGTTTATAATGTGCCACTTGGATGAGGAGAGTTAGGTATCTCATCAAGGGATGAAAATACAAGTGAAAATAAGTCCTTTATAAACTTTTCATTTTAATACATCAAAAAACTTGTCCTAGATAAAAAGATATAGCTCAAAATCTATCGACAAAAGGTATGATAATATTTAAATATTAATAGACAATAATCTAAACTAAGAATATTTATCCTTCAGCTAAGAATTTCAAGAAATCTAATCTAAACAAAAAAATTAAAATTATCGTAAAATGGGAATATTTAAGAAAAAATAGACTCAAGGGAATCATAATGTACCTTACATTATGGAAAATACTAAAAATGTAGTACCTCAAAGGATTGTTTTATTTTCTGAATATGGTTAACACCACTCTCTAAGGAGTGTCCTAAATTGAAACTTTGGGAATGATATAACCATAGGGTGTATACATCCATAGATAATAAGAATACCTATTTTCACATCACACCTATTGAAATTAGAGGTACTATAGCGGATTTTATAGTTTCATATTTGATATATTCTATAGTGAAAGATAGTTTTGTTTCTCCTTCCATTGATAGTAAATGTAAAATTAGACATGTTAGTCAAATATAAAGTTGGAAGATCAAGTTCAGTATATGAAAAAGGGTGAAAATTTTTTAGATCTTAGAACTAATGAGGCTTGGCATAGGTTTATTTCAAAAAAAAATCTTATATATAAAGCGTTTGGGATATTATGACTTTATTCGAAGAATGGATTGGATGAAACAATGTAAAGCCACCTTAGATTTATGTAAGAAATAGGTACATTTCTATAATGACCTAGTAAAAATTGTTAAAATTAAATTTATAAAAACTCCTAAGTTAAGGAGACTAATTTCATCCCTACAACTAAAAAGGGTTGTAAGAAAATTATACAAAATTTATTCTATTCAAAGGCAAGCATTAATAGTAGTTAAGGGAAATAGTTATCAAGTTTTTCCATTTTTGAATGAATTTTCAGATGTGTTTCATAAAAAAATTCATGGAGTTCATCATAATCATGAATTTGATTTTTCTATTCATGTTATTCCATGAGTCACCCCTACATCTACAGTTACATATCACATGACTATGGATGATTTGTTGTAATTTAAGGTTACACTAAAAGAAATAATAAAAAATGGAAGAATAAGACCATGATTTTCTCTTTGGGGTGCTCTTGTTTTGTTTGTTAGAAATAAAACTATTGTGCATAGGCTATTTGTAGACTATCACATGATTAATAAGGTAACAATAAAGAATCATATCCTTTACAAATGATAGATTATTTGTTTGACCAAACTAATATTACAATAATATTTTCAAATATTAATTTTAGATTAGGATATCATAAATTGAGAATAAAATAAAAGGATATCCTTAAGATCAAATTTCATACTCATTATGGCCATTATTAATTCATGATAATGTCTCTTAGGTTAGAAAATGAATGTGTTGCTTTTATGAACCTTATGAATATTATATTTAGGGATTATTTAATCACATGTGCTCTTATTTTCCTTGATGATACACTAATTTATTCTAATAATGTAAATGAACATTAATGAAATTTTCATTTGCTTATGCAAAGTCTTATGCATCATAATATATATGGTCTATTGTCAAAATGTGATTTTTTCCAATATAAAATACACTACTTGGGTCATATAATATCCAAACATCGAATTATTGTGGATTTATCTAGGATAAATTCCATTAAAGAATGGACTATTTCTATAAATGTAAATGAAGTATAAAGATTTATGGTTTGGGCTAGTTATTATCATATATTTGTAGAAAATGTCTCTAGTTTGGCTAAGCCAATTACCTCTTTGAAACCAAGGCTAATAAATTTGTGTGGAATTTAGTTTTAAAAATATCAAGATTTTAGATTTTACAAATTTAACATATATATGGATGCTTTAATCCTTCCAAATTTACTTTGCCTATGGCATGCCTTAAAAATTTTCTTGGTTGATTATCATTTCCTACATCACAGTTGGACATTTATGTGCTTCATCCTTTCCTAGGCTTCTCTTCCACATTGACTAGCAAAATTAGGAGAGTTGACAAAACTCTACTAGTTGCATTTTCAATGTTTGTTTTTAACATGTTGTTTCTCCAACCAAAATATCCTATGGACTTTGGAGATCCATTTACAATTTGAAATATTACAAACCTGAAATCACCCTTGAGAATTCCATCACTTTAAAGTTATTTGAAATGGAAATACTAAACTTAGTTCCCTTTAGAATTTAGTAATTTTTCAATTTTTCATGTCACTCATTCTACATAACCTATAATTCCACTTAAAACATGAAAATGTTAAGCATTAGTTGAAACCATAATTACATAGGTTTTACACAACATGAAAATGAGAGCAATTTTTTTAAACTCAAATGAATACACTTGTAGATTGGGGGAAATAATTAAGATTTTAAGGGACATACATCTCTAACATAAGGCACAAATTACTGAATGTAGTTTTGGGCACTAATAAAATGCATTTGGTTTTTCGGTCTTTTGTTTGTTATTTTAGCTCGTATTTTTCTTGTGAAACCTTAGCATTAAGTTACTAGAATTATGGGAAATGAAATAGGCACTTTGTGTTCAATTAGTAGGATGATATTTGTGTATTTGTAGTTAAATTCTTAAATGAAAATGGTGGCTATGTGTTATCCCATTTTATTAGTGGATCATGACAAGGATGTAGGAGAAAATGTGGTTCTTAGGAGTAGCTAATACAATTTTGGGGGGTTTAATTGGTGTAAGTGGAAAATAATGTATTTTATATCTTAGATGCCATGGTTTTATTATGCATTATGGTTTTGAAAGAAAGTAAATGGCTTATTTTTTTGTGTTATTTCATGAAATGGAAATGGTAGCTTGTGAAGTATTGAAATCTTAATATCAAATACTGAATATTTTTTAGTCATTTTTACTATTGTATATATGCAATGGGTTGTGTTGTATTTTTTTATCTTGTCGATTAGTGTTATGTTTTGATTTGGGGCCTTTTTTTTTGAGTTGCATAATGATTCAAACCATTTTGATAGGATTTTATTGAGTAGGGTGTTGTCATAATAGGATTCAAACCCTATTCACTTTTTATGAGTTGTTTGTTCTATTGTTATTAAATGCTGAAAACCATTTTTTTAAAATTTGTGGTTGTGTTGTTTAATCTTTGGTATTTTGAATACATACCATAGTTATATTAAACTATGTATTATATTCATAAGATTTTTTTATGCATCTTTATAAGTAGAATACATAGCAGGGTTATTTTGGTCATTGATTTTTATTCTCCTTTTTGAGAAGGTTATGGTGGACTGAGTAGTGGTTGTCATGACTTGGTGTAATCTATTTATAATTTTATTGAGTCTACAAAACTTTTTTTAGACTTACTATTTTTATTGTTGGTGGAAAATTGATCCAATGTTTTGAGAGTTATAAGTTGCAATAGAAATTAGATTTATGTGTTTTTTGGTTGAACGTGCAATGATTGTACTTTTAAACTTTATAAGGGTTTTATTTTTATTTTTTAATTTATAATAATGTTTTTTTATTGGCTATTGTTAAAAATTTACTTATCTATGAACTTTTATTTACACTTGGGTTGAAATTGGGTGATAGAAGTGAATATCGATAACTATAGTGTATGTACTAGTTGTTTTTGTATAATAGTGTTGAATTGGTATTGTTAAATCAATTAAAGTTATTGTTTTTTCATGAGGACCAATTCTAAATTATCCATGAGAAGGACATGGTTATTAAATTTACTCCTAATCACATATATTCCATAATTGCATGACTTATATTCATATGGATTCTTGTTTTCTTTTCTTGTTTTAGTCTTGTAATTTATAAGGATCAAAATATTTCACACATCATTACTCTTTACAATATTCCTATTTTTGTGTTCTACATCTAACTAATGGATGGGGTGGCTTGTTAGGACTGGAAGGTTGGGTGTTTAATCATCCTTTATAGAAGATCAACATGAGCATTTGATTTTTTCAAGGAGTTACATACTATTTGATCCTATTAGGTCAAGTGTTGTCAATTAGAAATGTAATTATAGTTGATTTGAAATCAATCAATGTCATACTATTCAGATATATGATTATGGACTAAGTTGTTATACACAATGTACATAAAATAATTAATAAGTGTGTGAAAATAGATCATTTTATGGGTTTATGATAATAGATATGGATTAAGTATTTAATTAGGTTATTGAGAGCTAAAATAATAGTTAAACTAAAGATAATTAAATCTATTAAGGAATACATAAGATACTCTCATGCGTATCTTAATCATGCTTATTGAAATATTAAGATAAAATGATTCTCATTTCTTAAATAAATGACACATCAATGTTTCAATTACACGGACCAAGTGACATATAAGAATAGTTATAGAGGATAAATATATATACAAGGTCTTATGAGATGGTTAAATTAAAACATCTTTGAACTTATTTTATGTTGATAATGATGTGATGACCACTTACATGGTATAGTTTGTCATTAGTAAGATTCAAGAAGAGATGATTGAATTTTTATTATCAAAATAAAATGTGAAGTATAAATAAGTTTGTAAAATATGTCAATGCAAGATAAATGTGATTATAGTTCAGGGATTCATATGAGAATGACAAAGGTCAAATGATCAATAAATGGACTAAAAAAGAATGCATGAATCTCACCTGCACTTAAAACATAGAAGAATCAAAATATGTAAAAAGGTCTTATATTGTAATGATTTTAGAAAGAGTCCCAAAAATAACAATTATTATCTTGATTTTATAAATGTTATTTAAGAAAGCTTATTATGATCATTATTCTATCTTGAATTCAGTTTTATCATCATGTTTGGTTATTAACCTTATTTTGGCCTAGCTTGTAAGATGTCAACTATTTTCTACCAAGGACAAGCACTAGGGTATGAATAATATTAGTTAATGGTTCTATTTTTAAGACCATTGAAATTGTTTATATCTCAAAGTGTATTAGTGTACAGTACTACAATGATATAACCCAAACTAATCACTAATGGGTAAGAACTCTTGAATAACATAATTTATAAATTTTGTCCATTACCAAGTCCCTATTTGGTTAAACAAAATTATGGACTCAATCATGTGTGTTGCACACTAATTTATATCTAAAATTTAATTTTTGTACTAAACTTTATTTAGTCTATGTAATTAGAAATTAGATGTTACATTTTCATACTAGAGCCCAAGTTTGTGATCTAGGGAACTTTGGTAATAAATATTCAACTTATAGTAATCTATGCTTTTTATTTCTCTCCATATCAAGATGGAAAAAACTAGATCAAGTGGATAAAATGATGAAAAAAACATAGATTTTAACTATCTAAGTAGATATATAGGTAGAGGAAGAATTAGGGGAAGAGGTAAAGGTCATGGAGTTCAAAACCTTAACCTAGGTATAAAAGAGATTATTGTTAATAACTATGGAAACAATGTTGAAGAATGTAATGTTAATTCTGCTAGAGGAAGCCCAACTTATAATAAATAATTCCTCAATTGAATCTTTAATTCCCTGAATATTTTCCAAGTAAACTTAAAAACTCAATAATATAGGATAAACAATCTTTCAGGTGTTTTAAAAGTAGTGTTACCCTAAATAGAGGTAGGACAAGTTGGAGATAAAATATTTCAATAAATACCATTAATAGTGTTCGAACATATCATTAAGGAAATTAAGAAGCTTTCATCTCCTACTTTATCATGTCAATAAGATGGATATACAATTGATGATGGTTGAATAAAATACAAGCATAATTTAATCTACATAATATGCCCTCAAATGTGAAGGTAAGTGTAGAATCCTATCAATTGGTTGAAGTTATAGCTCTATGGTGGAATCACCTTTGTGGCTTAGAAGAATACTGAACTTTCACCATTACGTGGTCTATTTTTGAGATTAAGTATTATAAAATCTATCTTAGTTCTTATTTTGAAGAAAAAAATATAAATCATTTTTCATTATTAAAGCAAGAAAATATGTATGTAACTAAAAATGAGAATCAATTACAAAATTTGCTACATCATGTGAACTACATTCATGATGAAGAGACTAGGGTAGTGAAATTTAAGATTTATTTGAAGGAAATATTAATGCCTGATTTCAATATGACCAATTCTAGATATGTTGACTACTTCCATTAAATCTGCTCATAGGGAAGAAGAGAAAGAAAAGTCTTGAAAAAAAGTAAGATAATATTTCAATATTAATAGACAATTGTCTAAACTAAGAATATTTATCCTTCACCCAAGGATTTTAAGAAATATAATATGAACAACAAATTTAAAATGAGAAGTAGTGGATTTAATAATTTTTAGGTACCAAATAAGAATTTAGGAATCAAAATTATCCTAAAATGGTAATATTTAAGAAATAATAGACTCAAGGGAATCATAATCTACCTTTCACTATGGAAAACACCATAAATGTAGGACCTTAAAGGATTTTTTATTCTAGGAACATGGTTAAAACCACTATTTTAAGGAGTGTCTTAAATTAAAACTCGGGGAATCATCTAACCATAGGGTCTACATGGTCGTAGATAATCAAAATGTGTAGTATCATGTTACTCATATTGAAATCAGAAGTGCTTTAGATAATTTTATAGTTTCATATTTGATAGATTATATAGTAGAAGATAATTGTGTTTCTCCTTCCATTTCTAGTAAATGTAAAATAAAACATGTTAGTCTAAGATAAAGTTGGAACGTCGATTTTAGTATAGGTAAAAGGCTACCAATTTTTAAGTGCTTAGAATAGATGAGCCTCAACATAGGTTTTTTTCAAAAAAATGTAAACTTGTATATAAAACATTTGGGATCTTATGAGCTTATTATAATAATGGATTGGATGAAAAAGTGTAAATCAACCTTATATTTTTATAATAAAGTAGTGAGTTTATATGATGACCTAGTAAAATTATTAAAATTAAAGGTATAAACAATCCTAAAGGAGACCATTTTCATCCCTACAGTTGAAAAAGGCTATATGAAAATGCTGAAAGCATTATTCTATTTTGAGGTAAGAGTTAATAGCATTTAAGGCAAATAATTATCAATATTTTCCATTTTGGAATGGATTTTTAGATGTGTTTCCTAAAAAATTGCATGGACTTCCTCATAGTCATGAATTTGATTTTTATATTCATATTATTCCATGGGTCATCCCTATATCTAAATTTACATATCACTTGACTATGGCTTATTTGTTAGAACTGAAGGTTTAACTACAAAAAATAATAGAAAATGGAAGAATAAGACCAAGTATTTCTCCTTGGGGTGCTCCTATTCTGTTTGTTAAAAATAAATCCATTATGCCCTAGCTATGTATAGACTATCAGATGCTTAATAATGTTATAATAAAGAATCGTTATCCTTTATAAATGATATATTACTTTCTTGACCAAATGAATAGTATAATAGTATTTTCAAGGGTTAATTTTAGATCATGGTATCATAAATTGAGAATAAAATAAAAGGATATCCTTAAGACAACTTTTCATACTCATTATGGCAATTATGAACTCATGATAATGTCTCTTATGTTGAAAAATGCACTTGTTGGTTTTATGAACATTGTGCATAGTGTATTAAGGGATTATTTAAACACATTTATTCTTATTTTTCTTGATGTTATACTAATTTATTATAAGAATGCAGATGAACATGAACAACATATTGATCTAGTTATGCAAACTCTTAGGTATCATAAAATAAATGGTCAGTTGTCAAAATATGATTTTTTAAAATATAAAATACACTACATTAGTCATATAATTTCCAAGGATGGCATTTTTGTGGATTTGGCCAAGATAAAATTAATTAGCTATTTATTAGTTATGACAAGGTTGTGAATTTAAAATCACATAAAATTAAATAAGATGGTAAAAATTAAACCACTGATAACTTGGATCTCCCTGCCATTATGCATGCTTTAAAATAGTGGAAACATTTTCTTCTTGGCAATCATTTCAAAGTCAAATCTGATCATCATATCTTGGAATATTTGTTTTCCTACGATGATAGTAATACTCATTAGCATAGATGGTTAGAATTTTTAACTAACTTTGATATGGATATTAATTATTTAAAAGGTAAATATAATCGTGTTATTGAAGTGATCAATTGACACATGTATCTTTATGCCTTTTCTATTTTTGTAGGTAATTTAGAATTACCTTTTTGGAGCAATAACTAACTAATGCATTTTACTATGTAGTAAGTGCGAGTTTGGGTAATAAGCCTATAGAAATGAAATTTATTTAGTACTTAATTAAAAAATATGGACTATTAAGGTTAAAACACTCTCAAATTAGGTGATTTGTAGACCATTCTATTGAAATAAGTGCATATCACACATCATTTTGCACACCTATGTTTAATAAAGATGACTCATAAGATAAAAAAATATTATTTTTTGCCTAGACATAAGCATGATGTATTTGATTTTATGGCTAAATGTCTAGAATATCAGTAAGTGAAAAATGAACATTATCATCCAGGAGGTTTATTTTATCTTTAAGAGATTCCACAAGTAAGTGGGATGTTGTTTCTCTTGATTTCATTGCTGGTTTACCAAAATCACATAGTAGGAATGACACAATTATGGTTATAATTGAAAAATTTATAAAATTTGATCACTTTAATGCTAGGAATCAAACTGATGATTCTTATATGTAAGCAAACCATTTTGTGAAAGTTATAGTTCAATTGCATGACAGGCCATAAATCCTTATCTCATATATATATGGTTTTTACTTCAAGGTTTTGGAAAAGATTAACTACAACATTTGGAATCTATTTAAATTTAAATTCTTCATCATATAAAAATGGATGAACAAAAAAAAAGACTCAGTGAAGTAGTTTAAGATATGTTTTTAATGTATATGATGGATTAACAAACTATGTGGGAGGATTTCCTTCACTTAATTAAGTTTTTATATAATAATAATTATCATTCTATGATTAAAATGACATAATTCAAAACACTTTATTGGAATAAATGTATAAATCACTTTAACCATGATAGTTTGGAGAATAAATTCATTTTTGGCCCTAAAATTATGTAAGAACTTGATAATCAAATTGTTACGGTTTACCAAAATCTAAAGGTTAATTTTGATAGGTAGAAGAGTTATGTATATTTAAAATTAACTCCACATGAATTTAATCTTGGTGATAAGGTTTTTTTGCATGTTAGGTTGTATAAAAACTCTATTAAGTTTGGAAAATCTTCCAAGTTGAGTCCTTATTTTTCAAGACCCTTTGACTTTATGGAAATAATCAACCATGTTTCCTATCAATTATACCTTGTCCTTTGTCTAGGATTCATGACTTTTTTCATGTTATTTTATTAAAAATGTATGTACCTAATACTATTCATAATTTGGGATTGAAAACCCTCCAAGTTTTAGAAGAAGAATAGATGTAGTTATAAATAGTGAGGATCCTAAACCATCACAATGTTAGATTACAAAATATAAGCATTTCTGAAGGTTTAGTTCAATGGGACCCTTATTTTTAAATGAATGATACTTGGAAAGATGAGAATATTTTCAAAGAACATTATTTTATGTAGAAAAAATATGCCAAAATTACAAAGGCTATTACTTTTTACTTGTAGCTCCATTTGAGATCTTTCACGTGCTCAAACAATCATCTCAAAAAGTTTGTTGTTTCCATAAGCCACTCTTTCCACATAGATGTGTTATTGACATTTTTATAGGCCATACATGATCATATAAGGTCCAAAATTACCTTTTAATGTTTTTTTTTGGACTTTTACTATTTTTATAAATTGTATACTTTTAGGACCGAATGTTTACTTTATTTTTTAGTAGCTATTATTTTAAATAAGTTTCACATGAAAGTGTGCATAGATATACAAATATCCTAAAATAATCTGAACACTAAAATTATCCTATGGGATAAATTTCAACTGAAGTTAATGTCTATTACTAAAAATATACAATTTCTAAAAGTTAAAAAATCTTGAAAAAAATCATTAAACGGTAGTTTTGGACCCTAAAATGATCACGTATAGTCTATAAAAATATCAAAAACACCTCTAAGTGTAAAGTGTAGATTAAGAAATCAATGAAAATTTTGAGATGGTTGTTTTATCATGTGGAAGATCTCAAACAAAGCCACGATGCAAATGTTATGGCCTCCAAAAGTTTGGCCTATTTTGTATGATTTCTTTTGAAACATTAATATGGGTGATTAGATTAATATTATTATTAAGCATGTTTATTTGATTTCCTTATTGTCTAGTTGATGTTAAACTAAATATTTTATACTTTGATTAAAATTTTCAAGATGTTATGATGTGATCTGGATATTACATGCTATGTAGGGTTATTCTCACATCAATGACTACATTATTTTTATTTCAAAATTATATTTATATGTTTCTAGTTCAGTTTTTAGATTACTTTGAACATTTATGTTTAGATACCGATGATGAACATTTCAATGGTTACAAGAATAGAAAAATAAATGAGCTAGGATGGATGTAAAACTCAATGAAAATAAATAAATAAGAGTATAGATAATAAATTCAATCATCAATATAAATTAATCTAAGCCTATGATGTTCTAGTTAGCCAACTTGACATTTCTTTCGATTACTTCATTGTAGTTATTTCTTTTTGTTTGGTGGTCTTATCATTATATTTATGATGTAATTTATTTTTTTCATATTTATCTTGGTTAATTGGTTATTCAAGTGATTATTTATGTTTTGAAAATAAAAATAGGTTTTGATATTGTTTTGGTCATGTGGATTGTCTTTGCATGAATTGGGACCTTAGAGCTCACCTAGGTCAAGGGGTGTTCAATAGTCATGATTATTTTGATATTGATTTGTATTATGATTAAGATCATGGAAATAAATATGATTTTATGTTTGAATAAAAACTCTAGATCAATCCAATTAAGAATATTTTAATGAATTTAGTTTTTGTTTCTTTTTTTGTTGTTGTTTTATCTTGCATTTTTCTTACCAGACCCTAAAACAATATTGTTGGAATTATGAGAAAAGACATGGGAGATTTATGTTTTATTACTAGGATGTTCATTGAATTAAAATGGTGGTTGTATGTTGGTAGTGTGGTGAAGGAAACAATAGTCATGCTGACACTATTCATTGATGAGTTGTCACAACCACTATTCATGTTGAGTCATCGTCACTATTTAATTGTTTAGGTGGAATGGGCACTATATTCCTCCAAGGCACATGTGGGGACATAGTTTTGACTATCATTATGTAAGAGTGGCTAAATTCCATGTGGGTGACTTAATAATGGGCTTGATCATGGTCAAATGAATAATACACTAATGTTTTAGATGCACATGTAAGTGGAGGAAAAATAATATTACTATATTGATTGAGCACCCATGTAGATTGGCACAACATTGGATATGCACATGCTAGTGGGGCATAGTCAAAAGGTGGATCACATAAAAGAAATCATCATTTTCACATGTTGGATACAAAGCACATGGAAGACTTCATCATTGGCATATGTTGGAGACAAAATTCAGTACTGATGTATAGTTCCTCCATGAGAAGGATGGTGAATTTTTCATTGGATTATATTATTATAATTTAAATTAAACTATATAACATGATTAATCTCCTTTGATTTTGTTAATCTAATTTGGGAATAAGGCTAGAGTGTTAGGAGTTAATCTTTATTGAAAACTTTGTAGAGCCTTTGTATATCTTTCTTGGTGTGGACGCTAAATTATTTAATGTGACAAAGAAAGTAATGAGAAGATGTGTGATTAATTGATTTTTTTAATTTTTTGAACCTTGAGAGTTTTATAATACATCAATTACTACAAGATCAATTTTGAGTTCTAGTGCTTTGTTTTCCACATTTTTGTGTGTAGAGAATAAAAAGAAGCATCTTCCAATAAAGAGGAGAGTGCTGGGTATAATATGTCAAGAGAATCCTATTGAGATTTATTGTTTTTGTCATTGTTGTGGGTAGGAAAAAAATTTAGTCTTATTTTACACATTGTTTTGGATAGAAAATGAGAGGAAGCATCTTATAATAAATGAGTGATAGGTAGAAGATGTCAAAGTGAATTTTCTTATAGGTGTAATAGATGTATGAGAGACTAACCAAGACTGTAATGGAGAAAATAGGAACATATTTGAATGGACAATAAAATTTAGAAGAAATCATGAATCGGATAGTTGAAATAGAGATGTATTTTGAGCAAATAAATATTCAAGACTCTATGATGATAAACATTTCATGAAAGAGGATGATTGGATGTAAATCTATACATTGGAAGGATTTCCAAGTGAGGAGACAAAAGAAAGGTAAGGATAAGGTAATTATTTTTGAAGATATTATTTCCAAGTTGATGGGTGAATTTGTGTAGCAAAAATTCAATTAGAGGAGTGGAAGAAGAATCTTCATGTCTTTGGGATTGAGAGAGAAGAGAATAAGATTATCATGAGAGGCAATAAGAGATACGAGTCTCCATGTAAGTAGCTAAAAGTTATTCCAAGTAGTATCAAGGAAGAGGAAGTGAATTAGAATTAAAAGTTTGTATTTGAAGACTACAAGGATGAAATGCTTGTATATGTGGAGCCTAGTCCTAATTTTTAGAAGAATAGTGTGGAAATGACATGTGATTAGCCCATTATTAAAGACATCCTTGTGAAGGATGATGGATAGATGATAGATTAAAATTTCATCCATATAGAGTTACAATTTTATTTAGAAGAAGCAATGGATGAGGAGGATGTTCAAAGAAGTTCCCATGAGGAGAGGTGGATTGAAAAAGTTATCCATGTGATGATTATTGTAACATTGGATGAATAGTTAGTTGTTTTTGATGTTGAAACCAAAAAATAATGTCTTCAATATATTATGGAGAAAAGAGAGTGTGATGGAACATGGGAACATATTTTATCTCAACAGTATATGGATATAGAGTTTCATTTACAACCAACTGAGGAAGAATAAGAACTTAAAATTATAGTAGAAGGATATGAGAGGAAACTTCTTTTTGTGGATAAATGTTCTAGTGAGAAAATGAATAAGAAGATGCAACCAAGTTTGAGTTCAACAATAGTATGTTTTGAATAACCTAATATTGCATGTGTGGAGAATGAGTTTCTTGAGCTCACAAAGGTATACATGAGTGGATACTTTATATGATATCCATATCATATGAGAAGGAGGATGTTATAGTCATGAGTGTGGAGATGAAAATCATGGTGTGTGATGATGTGAGTAATCTAGTAAATGGTTAATAAAGATATGAATAAATCTAAGTGGGCATTGGGTAGAGGTGGTCAATCTGTCATAGGTTTGATCCCACATGGGAGAATAAGGTAGATGATAGAGCATTTTTATCTAGGAGGATTGTTTATGGTGGGAGGTGTGATCTCACAAGGACAGAGGGATTAGAGATGTGAAAAGGAGAGAAGGAGGAGAGACAATATGTAGGAGCTATAAATAGAATAAAAATAAGGGAAAACTATTATGTTTATTGGTGTGTTGGAATGGGATGTCATGTTTATTACTCTTCATTACCAGAAGTGTGGTTGTTCTATAACTTAACTCATCCATGTGAGTGGGATTTCACAATGTAAAACTCCATGTATGTAATATAGGATCATCCAATGGCTCATGCAATCTTGCATCATCGAAAACACAAAGTGTTATATTTGTGTGGTGGTGAATTTGGAGGGAAATCAAATGAAATCATAGGATATGATATATTTTCAACCAAATGAGAATTATGTGGCAAAGAAAACACCAATCGTCATGACATTATTCAATAATGAAGTGACAAGACACTATTCATTGATGAGGTGTCCCAAACACTATTCAAGTTAACTCATCAACACTATTCAATAGATTTGGTGGCATGGGGTTCCATATTACTCCAAAGCACATGTGTGGAATTGGTTTTGTCAACCATTATGTAAGTGGGGTGAAATTAAATATGGGAACCTTCAAGATGGGCCTGATATTAGACAAAAGGATAATCCAATAACCTTTTGTATGCACGTAAAAGTGTAGGACACATATCACTATTCTGATTGACTTCCCATATAGACTGGGACACCATTAGATATTATATATTAGTGGGGAATAGTCAAAGGGATAACAACATGGTAGAGACAAAGCACATGGAAGACTTCATCATCGGTACATGGTGGATAATAATTCCTGATTACCAAAATACCAAGCAACTATAATATGCGGAAATAACCAGATTCACCAAGTAACTAGAATTCAGAATAACACAGCATATGAGAGACAATACACAACTTGTATTAACACTTTATACAAAAAAGAATACAATAAAGAAGATGCCACTTCTTCTCCACCACCTTACAGAGGTTTCCCACACCTCAAGTGAACAGTACTTCTTCTCCCCAAAGCTCTCCCTCTCACAGGTCCCAACACCCAACTCAAATACAGAGTTGGTGTTCACCTCCCATGCTCCACGCACAACACAAGTGCTCCACGCACTCCACAAGCACTCCACGTGCTCCACAAGTACTCAAGGTACTTCAAGTAGATCTCCCATGAATCTGCAACAACCTGCAATTCAACAGACCATACTTATGGAAGGAACTCCCTTGCCTTCCTGTCGCTCTATCCGAGTACACACCTGTACTCCAAGTAGATCCTGCCTGATACTGCTCCCTGTTGTGTTGCTGTCTATATGACCTTGCACACCTGCAAATCAAACAACGGTTCTGCTCACCTATGAACCTCGACCTTGCACACACATACACCTGCAGATCAACGATCTTACTTACCATGTAGATCTCCTATATAGGCCATGCAACTGTGACCAAGATCCTACACTCCTGAAGAACCCAGCTGGCTCTCCAATCCAGCACCAACACACCTGGTACTGAGGCACTAGGAGGAACGCACCATTGCTCTACCTCACACACAGAAGGAGCTTATAATTATGCTCTCTTACGCCCTAGCACACTTTTCCAATACAACCATGAGTCTATTATATAGATCTCATCCAAACAATAATTAGACATCTAATTACAATAATTAGATCCGCAGCTCTCAGTCTAAAAATAGATCTCTTCATGCAAACACTTGGTTCGTTAGCTAACTGCCCGTAAATAGCTCGCAGTCGAACCACACAGGCGACCGACGTCGGTCCCTGTCTGCCTAGAGGTGACCGACGTCGGCCGATATATGACCGACGTCGGTTGCTTCCCTTTGCTATCCTGCCGACGTCGGCTGATCAGACCGACCCCAACTTCTCTGCAACTCAGCAACCTTCAGCAACCTCCTCTCTTATTTGCATCAGTGCTAATTTGTTTCCTGGTTTGTATCCCTCTTCAAGCTCCCACCTGAAGACAACCCACCACACATCCCGTGGTGTACCACCTGTCATTTGAGTACCCTGCCACATTCGAACCTACAACACCTGTAGTGAAGTCCTGACCCTGCATAGCAACACCTGCTGCTGGTCCCTCTCAAAAAACCTGAGAACCCACTTCCCCGAATTGGCTCCTAACTCTGACAGCTCCCACTGCATGGGAATACTCAAGTCTATACCAGACCTCATGTGATTTCGGACACTGTACCTATCCAGCCCTTAGTGTGCTTCGGTTCTGCATCTCAAATCTTGCCAACACCTAATTCACATCAGCTCCCACTTGAGACAAAATCAACCTGTGATCTCCATGCCTCCCATGTCAAAGAATTCCGCTGCTCCAGACTCCTCATGACATGCCACTGAACTAATCTTACCCTTAGCTCAGCAAAACCCTGTATGTACACCCCTGCTAGCTAACATACTATCCACATACAACAACATAATGATGTTGCAATCATCATCCCCCTGGTAAGTCAAACCATAGTAGTTACCTGACACTGACTGAAGCCATGCTTCGTCCTCCACCTGTCAAACCTGGTACCACTGTCCTGCAGCTCCTCAAGACCATATGCCTGGTCTTCTGTCTCACATATCCGTTCTCTCTATTCTTCTACTAAGGCATCCATTCGTCTCTGTGCTTTCATCCAGCTGGCAAACCTACCAAAAAACTCCCGTCTGGTTTTGCATCATAATCCTGCCTAGCTCACACCTGTTTCCTGGATCCTTCCTGCTATATAATTAGCAACAAGTATGAAGAAGAGGAACACGAATTTGAGGGCCTACTTACGCCTTCAGTCCTCCGTATGGGTGTTTAAGACTCCTTGACAACATGCTATCCACCCAAAATTCATTACAGTGACCGACCTCGGTCACTCCACAGTCTGCATCCGATCGACGTCGGTTCCATGCGTCTGTACCTGACTACCAACCTGCCAGCGCTGGTGTCCCTGCTGCCAACGTCGGTCCTCCTGACTGACATCGATCTTACATACTACCGACGTCGGTCCCGTGACCGACATCAGTCTTACTCTGCCCGACATCGCCGGCTTCGGTCTGCACATGACCGACATCGGCACCTGTCTGTTCGACGCCGATTCCTCCTGACCGACATCAGTGTCTGTGTTCGCCTGTGAGTGATGACTTTTTACCCGCGAGCTTCTTTAAATCAAAACCCATGTCCAAACTGCTCTGCTCAGAAGTATCTAGCCTCATCCACTAAACTCTGTCCGCCATCTCCTCCAAGAACACCAAGGCTTTCTAGTTCTTGAGCCTGTCAAATATATCTGTCTTCCGCTTAAGAACATGCATCTCCTTCCTGCTCATGTGACAGTTCTAAGAATTATCAGTAATATAAACAAGTAGATAAAGAATACCTATTTTCTTACCACCAGCTAATTCCAGTGCATCCGCTGTGAGAGTTCTTGTGCATCTCTCATCACCCAATCTTTCTAAAGAAATTAGCCATATCTCCAAACCTGGGACCTGCATGACCTTCATCAACACCTGTGTGTTGGCCGCCTGCAATTTCAGCGTCACTCCCCCTTTGCCAATTCTTTGGCAAGGCTTACCAGCTCCTCTACCTGGGGCTGCATGGAAAGAGGCAACCCAATCTTTTATCCAAGATTCAACTTTATCCAAGAAACCTGCAAACACATCCTATGCAACAACACCTGCTACATCTGTATCTTCAGTTTCTTCATGCTGATCTGCTACCAACCAACAATATTCTTTTACCTGCTCTTTCTTTCCATATGACCGTGAGTAACCGTCTGTGCTTTTCAACTCCTCCATTCTTAGCTTACTTTGATCTGCCGTTGCTCTACTCCCACTCAATCAAAAACCCCTGAGAGTGCCCTGTAACCAAAACACAACCTGCTTCCTGCAACCTTAGCTCTGATACCAATTGTCAAGAATCTAGAACAACAAACATGCTCTGATCCCACTTGTCAGGATGCGAAACCGGAAGCATACAATTGATTACCAAAATACCAAGCAACTTAAATATGCAGAAATAACTAGAATCAACAAGTAACTAGAATTCAGAATAACACAGCATATGAGAGATAATACACAACTTGTATTAACACTTTATACAGAAAAGACTACAATAAAGAAGATGCCACTTGTTCTCCATCACCTTATAGAGGTTTCCCACACCTCAAGTGAACAGTAATTCTTCTCCCCAAAGCTCTCCCTCTCACAGGTCCCAACACCCAACTCAAATACAGAGTTGGTGTTCACCTCCCGTGCTCCACGCACAACACAAGTGCTCCACGCACTCCACAAGCACTCCACGTGCTCCACAAGTACTCAAGGTACTTCAACTAGATCTCCCATGAACCTGCAATAACCTGCAATTCAACAGACCATACTTATGGAAGGAACTCCCTTGCCTTCCTCTCTACTCTATCTGAGTACACACCTGTACTCCAAGTAGATCCTGCC
>JARHVA010005268.1:15000-25000 GCA_037957365.1 Torreya grandis | reverse complement strand
GTGCTCATTATAGCCTAAATGAAATCCTTAAATACACAAAAAAATGTGATTGTTTAGGCCAACTTTAGACATGCATAAAATAAAAAATTTAAGTTATTTAAAAAACTAAAATAAATTTCAAGTAAATTTCAAATTTTTAAAATTTCATCATATATTATGTGCATTAAACATATGAGGTGATTTTTTTGAAAGACATAATCCTGATTAGTGATGAAATATTGCTTTTATATAATGGAGGGACAAGTTCTCATACTTTAACTCAAATTTTCACTTTCAAGACCTCCCCTTTCAAATCCATCACTTCAGTCACATAATGATAGTTAAATCACATATTTTAATAGAACTAAAAACTATTAATCTACTATAATATGTTTTATATAATTACTTTGACATGTATAAACACTGATAATATTTTTTGTAAATGTTTAAGCCATATTTGGATATCTCCCCTTCCTATGGTTTGTGGATTAAAACTAGAATTTACACCACATTGTGGGTGGTTAATAACATATATGACCATGATGTTATAATTAATATACACATATTCAATAGAAAGATTACTTTTTATAGCCTAAATAATGTCCTTCCATATACAAAAATATTACAATTTTTGGGAAAGTTTAGACATTTTACACACATAAGAAAAGCTTCATATGAATATGAAGTTCATATAATTTCATCCTAACTCATGTAGATCAATCATAAGAGATGAATTTTTGTAATTATTATATTTATAAGTGCTCAAATTTTATTTTTATGTAAACAAAGTATAAGTTCTAGTCCTCTAAATGACATTTCTACAAACATGAGCTCCCCTTGAAAATTCATTGATTCAAAAATATCATGATAGGAAAATAACATATTTTACCAAGAACAAGACTTCTCAATACAAATGGATATGTTAGCATATAGTTTTTCAAACATGTAAAAACTCTTACAATAAAATTTTTAATATTCAAGATTTACATCAAGATATCTACCATCGGTGCTTCATGGTTGAAAATGAAATCATCACCAAACTGAAGGTGGAAAAAATATATAGGAACACATTACTAACTTCTAATCATGGTCATATAAGATACAAATTAGTCATTCTGGCATTAAGAATGTCCTTCCCTATGAGAAATGGTGTATTTTTTTAAAGAAAACTTAGACATAAATAAAAGTAAAACCATAAGTTGTTTAATAAAAATCAATAACTCCTTCACGTGAATGTATAATCCATTTAATTTTATTACAAATAATGTATATTTAGTATAGGAGATGAATCCATTATAAACATTATACTGATGAGTGCTAAAATGATATTTTTATGTAGTCAAATTACAAGTTCATGTCTCTTAACTAAAATTTTCACTTCTAGGACCTCCCTATATAAATCCATCACTTTGAGAACATCATAATAGAAAAATAACATAACGAGTGCATGTGAATATCATAGTACCATATATTATGAAAATTATGAATCATGCTATAAATTTGGTAATAATAGACTTTCATAAATATAAAATTTAACTCATAGTAAGTCCATTATGATTTCTCTTTTTTGATATAAGGGATGTAGCCCGCAAGTCCTAATAAAAAAAGAGATATGTATAATTGTGGAATATTTAATAATTTAGTATAATATGCACATTTTAATTGTATTTCATGATAATATTAAATATATCATTAAGTCACATATGAATATGTTTTAGATAGATATAAAATTGAAAAACATAAGAAGCATGGACACGATATGTATCATGACACTAGAGTAAAAGGAAAAAATAATTTAAGCTATGAATAATTGAACCATATTGAATGAATATGCAAGTAATGTAACATAATGTCATAAAATTTTCTTCAAATGTCACACATAAACACCAAAGGCCACATATAAGGGACATGTGAATGTCACATAAACACATAAGGCCAAAGGACACACATAAATGACATCATGATGACTTAAAAGTGATACCATTTATTTATTATAGACATAATTCAAAAATTACACACAATAATCAAAAAATGTATTACTGATCACCTAGTAAATTATGAATTTGAAAAGGAGTGTAAATCAAATAAGACTAGTATATGTCAACTAGATATATCAATGTTATTATTATCATATAACATATCCACATGAGAAAATATAAAGGATGAGTGATTAGAAATACATTTTTACTATATATCTCAAAATGGTAGATGGGCAGATGAAGGATTGGGGGACAAAAGTGGGGTATAAAGCAACACCTTCCTTTTTTTTGAAAATTACACTAGTGGAAGTTGGAGATAATACTAGAAACACTTATAAAAATAACTTGAAAATGAAATAATAATATGAATTATGTCATTTTATATTTATTTTATAAATATCTAATTTATTTTAATAACTAAATGATAAAAGTGTGTGAAATAGATGTATTTGTGATAATATATTGACTATTATTTAAGAAAAGATAAGGAGACTGCATGTATACAAACACCACATTATTTGAGTAATTGAATGAATTGATTTATGGAATTTCATATATGGATACATGAAATGTTTAATATCGGTCAAAATATTTTTTATTAATTTTATATATATATTTTTAAAAATTTACCAAGTCAAGGCAACTAAAAAATTAGAATTGTATTTGTTCGAACACAACATTTTGACATTAACTTCATGAAGGTCAAATTTTTATTCATATCATAGCTAATAATTCATGGTAATGTATAAGTTCTATACAATATCAATTAATGGTAAAAAATTTATAAAATTGTTTGTAATGATATGTATATAGTGCATAATTAGGTATATTATGTAGAAATTAAGTAATAATTATAAAAACTAGTTTAACAATAAAAAAATATTTAAAAACTATGATTTCCACTCTAAAAATAAATAAATATATTTTAAATAATGAAATATTCTTGATTAGATGTGTCGATGAAGATGAAAAAAGAATCCTAAATTTCCTAAAAACCATGTGGAGTGATCTATGGTTGATTTCAGGCTAGGTTTAGAGCTCCTCAAATCTATACCCAAACTAATTTTGGAATGAAAATAAAATATAAAAATATTTAAATGTTGAAAGGGTGTACACCCTTTACAAGACCCAAAAACATTTAATGATTTTTGGGTCTTGGAAAGGGCATATACCCTTTAGGCTCGAGCACAAGCCTAAGCCTAAAAAAAATTAAAAAACTTGTACATATGCCATTTGCCAAAAGATTAAAATGTTGGGGGATTTCACCTTTTTTGTCCCCCAATTTTGTGTATCAACATAGATAGGTTATGTATAAACACAACATATTGGAGTGCCCACAATTAACATATAGATTCTCCCAAGTTAGCAAGATTGTTGGGTAAAAAAGATGTCAAATATTGAATAATAATGTAATAATATCTCATGTATTGCACTCATATACCTCATGAAAAACATGGTTTATATGAAAATTTTAATATGTTATTTACAGAACATAAAATAAATAACATATAATAATAAGTAAGTTAACAACATAATAGTTTGCTTGTAATCTTTGATTTTTATTTATTTATTTATTTTTATATATTCGAATTATTCTTTTTTTTTTTTCCAGATTTGAACTTAAAAATATTTAGAAAGTGATAAGAATCAAGGGTTATAAAATTAATTAAAATTGGGGGAACAAAAAAATCTGCAACAAATTTATAAAGCATAGTGTGGAAATAATGAAGGCAATAAAAATGCTTCCAATGTATGAGAATTTAAATCATAATCCTATATATATGGATGTTAATTGCCTCATTATCTCATAAATAATAATCCTAAATATACATATGTTAATGCACTGATTAGGTAATAATATTTGTGTGTTCATGTCAAACATAGATGTGATCATGTAATTTTAAAGGAATCCATGGAATGATATATATAGAATAGTAATTAAATTTATTATCATAAAGAACATGACTTTAAATCAGTAATATGGATTTTTTAGATCATTGAAATCAATTCAAAAATGTAGGAAGGAAAATTTCCAATGTGAAAATAAATCCATGGGTAAAATAATGATTGGGTAATGGATAGGATAAGTATAAATGAAGTAAAAACAAAGAAACTATGTAAAAATGAAAATGTATGAGTAGCTAACCAAAATATTTAACCCAATTGGTGGGTTACTAGGAGATAGGGGGTTGTGTCTAATTAATAATATTATATAGATGATGAACATATGTTACCCAAATTCATTTGATTAATGTGTGACTTATTGTGGTGAAGGACTACCAGTTGTAGATATCAACGAGTCTAAATAAGGGTCATATTATTTAATATATCCATATGAATAACTACTTATATACCCATTTGAACTTGTATTTTCATGTGCCTTATGAAAATATGTAGCTACATGTCCCTATGATGAAGCATTTTAAATAACATGTGGTACCTTAGGAGATAAATACCTATTTTTATATGCCGCTTTATACTTATTATAATATACCATTCGCTTTACAAACAACTGATGATTATCATGTGTGACTATATTATGATCATATATAAATGGAGAAAATGATTATGTAATATTATGTTGAATATTTAATCATGCTCTTGAATAGTTTTATATACTATTTCATTACCATGCTTCTCAATGTATGCATCAATAAAATCATTCTATAGGTTGAATAAACATCATTTGTTCCAAATGAAATTCATATTAGATTCATGTATTTTTTATGACAAGATTACCATGAACATATTTGAGATATTTATGCACAATAAAATTTAATGTTATAATATTTTATATCCACAAGCATCCTAATAAATTACCAAATATCCTTGTTATTAATACTACTAATAATAGGGTAAGAACTATGAGAAGTGCCATTTGTAAAGGTAAGAAGTGCCATTTGTAAAGGTAGTAGTATATTCCCAAGAGTATATTGTGTATGACCATAAAAGGATTTGAAAACTCTATAAGTATCCTATAAATCTTTCTTTTTATAATCAATAGATTATATGATTTTTATGGTGAATGCATTTTTTTATTGATCCATTTTTTACCACAATAATATTTATGGATTTATTGTAAACATATGTTCAAATAAAGACTGAATTTCTATCTGAATCACCATAAATAAGTTAACTATAAAAAAATCTAATCATAGGACATGATGTTTAGTTTCTTATAATAATATCAACGATCCTATCAAGTATATGACCACATGTAGAAAGAGGAAGACGAGCATTATATGCATAATGTATTTTAAAATTATTCTTTTTATTTATTTCCTCATGATTTTTAAAAGGCTTTTTTTACAATTTGATATTTTAATTATTGTTTTCCTATGGAGTAGACTTTTCAATACATGAGAAAATATCAATGATATTCTCATTAATGAGATATTGAATTTATGATTGAGCTTGAAACATATATTTAGGGAATTCCCAATACATTGATGGTAGTCATAATATGCATTGTTATTAAACCTTTTATATTGTGTCTTAGATATGTCTACTTCCATTGGTGGATGAAGAGAGAACAAATTGAATTCAAGTAACTTTAGAAATGATACATGAGGAGGTGATGGTAACTTGCAAAATTATTTCCTTGGTATAGGTAAGAAATGAATCTTTTGTGTTGGTTGCGAGATTGGGTTAACTATAATATTTTAATAATTATTTATTTCATTGGGTTTCTCCTTATAGTTTGGTTTGATTTGAAATTTGATATTTGAAGTTAAAGAAGCATTGGAAGTGTACTTGAGTTTTTTCAAAGTAAGAAATTTAACTTCATGATCTTTGAATACATAGCATAATTCATAAAAGTATTTGAATTTATTAACCATAATTGACACTTGAACTGGAAATAGAAAAAAAAAATAGATAAATTAGATTGGATCTCATTATCAGCCATTTTATTTTTCATTTTTAGTACAATAGTGTTGTGTCTTATAACAAACTTATTGATTATTTCATTGCACCAATTTTTATAATTGGAACTTTTAGTATATGATAATTTTTAACCAATGTTGATATAAAGTGTGGTAATAAATAGTTTAGAAAAGGATTGAAATTTTTTATTGATTGAAGAAGAATATAATAAAATGATATAATAATATATTATTTGAGACATCTTTGAAATATCTTTGTCAACAATTTATCATTATCTATATAATCTAGACAGGATGTATGGAATCCTTTAAAATGATTTTCATGATGACGTTTGAATTAATATAAAATAATTATAGGATTCATAAATAAAATTAGTAATGGATAGGAATAAGTTTTAGGTGCCAAATTTTTATCTAATAAGAAACATAAATCCATGGAATGGTTAGCATGATAAATAGTTTTATCAATTTGAGATATGTAAAAACACAATGCATAATAATTTGAAATTTAATACAATATGTAAAAATGAATTTCATAATCCTATGCGACATATGAAACAAATAATTATTTATTGACCTCATTGTGAATACTAGACAAGTAAAAATAATCTGTAAAGGTGATCTAGATAAGAAATTAAATTATTGTGTGGTGTTTCAACTATAATTGATCATTAATATTCATGTTAATATAATATTATTGATCACTCATTATAAATGGTAATCTAATCATTTATCTCACTATCCCATCTCTGAGCATACCATGGGAGTAACTTCCATGGGTGATACATTATTCTTATGTGTACCATCGATAAAACATCTAAAATAGGCCTCCCATTTTGTAAACAAGGGACCATAGGATTTTCCAATATACCATGATGTGTAGGGAAACTAAACTATGTTTTTTATGTTGTCTAATGGCTTAAGTATTGGGGTAGTACCCCTCACACCATGTTGTCTATAGAAGATATGACCTATTAGCTTGTAATAATATTCACTTACTAGTTTTATAATTTATCAAACATAGTGGATAAAAGCAAGTGATCAACAAAAAATAAAGAGAAAAGGAGAATTGAAATATTATTTTGTAAATATGTCAACAAATGTAAACCTGAGATCAAAATAAAATGGTTCAATGGTATATTTATCAAATCTGAAAAGAAAATTTATTTAGTGTAAGATTATGTCCAAGGTCGAATAAGATAGACTCCTCATGTCATATTTAAATACAAGGTCAAAGTTTATTATATTTCAATGTCAGAAATTTGTATGAATTCCTAGGATAAAAATCAATCAAAGAGCAATTAGTGCTCAACTAAATTTACAAGTTTACTAGAATGTTTGTGTTTAACTTGATATACAAATGAAATACAATATACACTAAACTTTTGAAATTTCATTTAGATTAAAAAATATGCATTACGTAAATTTTAGATACAATAGTTTACATAATTTTACAGGAGATATAAAAAGTAATAAAAAATAAAATCCAAAAAATTATCTTGGAGATTATTGATTTTCACTTTAAAGATAAATTTATGATGTGAAACTAGAAGGAAACATTTGTGAAATATGTCATGATAGAAAATAGGATTCTATGATTTCTTTGGACATGGCCACACTATATGGATAGGGGCACACAATGACTTTTATATTCACTACATTCATATCTTGGTTGACTACGGAATGGAAATTTCTATGATAACACCTATGCCTATTTGAGAGCATATGTTGATAACATGTGGGTGTAGATTCAATACATGTCATATTTAGAAAAGTAAAACCATATATCTTGCATAATAAAATAAGTGAAGATAAAATAAAAAGGTAGGAATTGGACAAGAGTAATAGTTGATCTACCCTTAAAAACTTCACATAATCTTAGTGATGCCTACATAGCCTAAAAGGGCCTTAGGCTAATGTAGTATTCCCTCATACAGTTAGTGTGTGAATATTGATATTTTATATATGAATGAAATTATATAAATTTATTAGAATGATTGAATATGAATTACATTTATGTCTAATAAAATTAATTTATATTTATCCTATGACTTCTACAATAAATGAATATTGAAATTGGAAAGATTAGCATCCTTTTGCTCAATGTGTAGTATTTCAAACTAATTTTTAGATGATGATTTGAGACAACTTGATGTCATTATATATAATAATATTTGTAATAATTTTTTAAACAGCATTGATAAAATATTAGTGGAGTTAATATTAAATGCCTCAAATTAAAAAATTTACTATGGGAGTGTGGGTGATAACGTTATAGTGGTGGGTATGGCTGGGATGTGATCATGTCTTCCTAGTGTTGTCTTATCCTAAAAGGACATAGATAGTTAGAATTTGTTTGATATAAACCTATAAGAAGAATAAGCATACAAGAATTATTATTTAATTAGTTTTAAGGAAGTAAGTCTAATAATCAAGACACTCATAGATATTTGAAAATATCAAAATGGAAAATAGGCCAAGTAAGGCAAGGATATCAATATTAGACATTGTTGAGCACTTAATGATAAAATTTGAGTGTTATCCCATTATCATATTTATTAAATAATGTTAAATTAAAATAATAATTTATATTCATACATAATTGTGCTTACACACTATGTATTTTGATGTGAATATTGGTTGTGTAAGATGACATGATCTAAAACATACACTAGGGCCACTTAAGTTAATTATTGTCCATGCTTGAAAAATTCAAAATTTGAAACACGAAATTTAAATTTGTAAATGGAACAAGGAAATATTACACTTTATATAATATGTAATATAATTAGTAGAAAAGTGTGTGTACCCCTTTGTTGAGGTATTTAGAGAAATGTTGAACCTATGGTAAATTGAGAAGACCAACTATTAATTTTAAATCCATTGAAAGCCCTTGAGTTGGGAATAATTTATGATACAAATCCCATATGGATATGTTGATTAATTTATTAAATAATTTAAGGGTTAGGACCACTAAATTTGTCTCACTAAAAAAGTAAAAGTGTAACTAAAGAAATTGAATGGCACTAGAATCTCACATGTTGCACATGTAAATTAAATGAATTAGACCATTATAGATGAATCTTGATTAAATTTGGATCGTTTTTACCTCTAAAAATATTTAGCTTTGAAAAAATGAAATTCAAAATTTCCACTTAGAAAAAATGAACATGAACATGTATCATGCCCCTTGTATCTTTACTAAATTGATATAAAATTTCAATTCAAACTATAAATTTTTAAACTTTCAACATGTAACTATTTTTTCACATGCCCAATGGTCCATGCATATGCATCCAATATATGTGAATATGTCATGAAATGATTGCATAAATGAGTTCACATACATATCACATTCCTCCATTATCAAAATATTTTTAATCATGTTATAATTTTGAAAACTATATTCTATAATAAATTAGAAATTTGTTGCTTATCATAAACCTAATATGATGCCCCTAATTTGAAATGAGGGATGTAGACTATAATTTGATGATATAAAATTAAATTGTATAATAAGTGAAAGATGTAATAATGTAGTATCATATTAAAATTGTAATTGTATTTCATGATAGTATTGAATTTGTCATTGATTTGCATAGGAACATGTGTTAAATAGTTATAACATTGAAACACATAATAAGCATTTTCATGATATGTATTGTAGAACTAGACTAAAAATATAATAAAGCATGATATGAATCATTGCATGATATTAAATTAAAATATAAGTAATGTCACACAATTTTAATAAATGTCACACATAATTCCCAAAGGCCATAAATAAGGGACATTTTAATGTCATATAAACACATAAGGCTAAGAGCCACACACAAATGGCATGATGATGACATACATAAGAGAACATTTTTTGTTGAACACATAAGGCCAAGGGACACACACAATAAGATAAAAAGTCCTAAATTATCAAGTGGTAATGTAAAGATTTATAAATAAGCATAAAACAAATGAGACTAGTCTATATCAACTAAATGCATCACTATCAATGTTACTAAATAACATATCTCTGTGAAAAATTATAAATCATGAGACATTATAAAAACACTTGTAGTATGTATGTTTTGGATTGATACAACCTATTAAAGTTATCATAAACAAACAAGAGATGCCCCCTATCTTAGCAAGGTTTTTGGGTAA
>JARHVA010005268.1:0-12500 GCA_037957365.1 Torreya grandis | reverse complement strand
TTCACTAGCTCCAATTTATATCATAACATTATGTATGTATTTATTTTCAACATACAATCAAACAAAGAGTGCATGTCTATGTAAATCATCATCACCAATTTCAATATCATTAAAATTAATCATAAGACATGATGCTTATTTAATAGAAACTATACCAATGATGTTATCAAGTGGATACCCATATGTATAGGGAGGAGGATGATTAGTATATGCATAATGTACTTAATTACTATCATTTTAATTTATTGCCTCATGATTTTTAAAAGTACATTTTTACAATTTAAGATTGGAATTTTCATTTTCCTTTCATCTATCCATTTCATTAGGTATGATAATATAAATAATATTGTCATCAATGAGAAATTAAATTTTATATTGAGATTGAAACATGTATTTTTAAAATTCCTACAAAATTGATGGTAATTACAATATGCATTACTATCAAATATTTTATACTGTGTTTTAGACATGTCTACTTCCATTGATGTACTAATAGATATGATATTGAATTTAAATAATTTTAGCAATAATATATGAGTAGGTGATAGTAACATTGAGAGTTATATCTTTAGTGTAGCTTTAAATTGAAGATTTTGTGTTGGTTGTGAAAAAAATATAATTATAATCTTATCCTCATCATTGATTTCATTGGATTTGTTGTTATAATTTGGATTTATTTTAAAAACAATATTTTAATTAGAAGTAACATTGGAAGTGTACTTTATCTTCTTCAAATTAATAAATATAAAATCATGATCTTTGATTTTATGGAATAATTCATCAAAATATTTTAATTTATCAACATAATTGACTCTCAAAGTGTAGATAAGAAAAAATGAGTGAAAATTATCTTGGATATCATTATCGTCATTTTTATTTGTGATTTTTACTATCAAAGTCTTGTATATTATAACATATTCAATGATTATTTCACTAGATCCTTGTTTGAGATTGGAAATTTGAGCATATGATATATTTTTACCAACATTGATAGAGAACTGTATTAAAAATTAATTTTATAAAGGATTGAAAGAATTTGCTGATTGAAAATGAATATCATAAAAACATATAAGATGATGTTATTTGAGACTTATTATAAATATATTTTTCAACAATTTATGATTATCTAGATAGTCTAAATAAGCTACATTGAATGCATTCAAATGTTTTTCAGGATCTTCTTTACCTTAAATAAAATTTAGGATCCATAAAGCCAGGTTATAATAGATAATATTACATTTTAGGTGAGAAAGGGTTATGTAACAAGGAATATGAATCCATGGACAGGATAACCTGGTAGAGAGTTTACTTAATTTACAATATTTTCTATTATAAATAAATAATTTTATCCTCAAAAGTATTATTAATAGAGTTTATTTGAGGAATATAAGTAGAATGAGTAGTCATATCCTTGTATACTAGTTGGAAACCAAGTTATGTTACCAAAAAAATGGATGATTCTATGAAAGTAAATATAGGTGTAGAAATTATAATGGACACACTACTAGAAGTTGGAATATTGGAAGAGATACCTTGAGAACCTTTCTTTTTTTCATACTTACAAACATAAATTAGGGCCTCAACCTTTTCTATATATTCATGAAGATATTTCATATATTTTTATTTATCAATGTTACCATATTTTTATTGAGTATTGGATTATGAAATGAGAACCATAATGGGCCCTTCAATAGGGTATAAAGTAAGCGATGGAAAATAATTTAAATTTTTATAATTAATACAATTAAAAAAATATTATTCCTCATGTTCCCAAGTCATTTAAGATTTTAGAAAAGACATTAGACTAGAATAAATACCTTGTCAGTGTGGAACAAACCTAAGGATCTACTAGATAGGATAGAATATAAAAAGAAAACCCATGTGGAGTAGTGAAATCCAAAAGAACAATCCAAATGAATAATCTAGTCTTCACAATAATAAAATTGCATTAATAAGCATTAGCCATAAATTAATAAAGAAGCTTTTTTATATAGGTGGAACATAGACAAGTCCCATCATCCTCACGCATGTGGGATTATTTCCCCATTATGTAAATTTATTAAACTTAAGCAAGCTTCAATAGACCATGTAGATAAAACCCACTGGGATAAAATTCAATACCAACACCCACCCTTGAGTATAGCTTAGGTGGGTAGAAGAACTAGGTCCTATCACAAAGGTTTGATGAGGTACCAAGTACATAAAGATGACCCAGAACGTAGAATATAATACCACCTAAATTAGTGGGATTTATAAACTTTCACTAATAATTTACTTGGCTCTAATTTCTTGATTTTTAATATCTTATTTGTTCTTTGATTGCTTTCCTCTTAACAATTACTTTGCTCCTTTTACACCCTTGATCAGTCATAGTTTTATTAGCCTCGTAAGCCTATTTAAAAACATAGTTCTATTTTATATTTATATTTACATTACAAAATACCAGTAATATTATTCTAAATTATCTCCTCCTTATACAAACACCATCCTCTCATACATAATTTTCAAGACCACACTCTCCATTCGTGCTTCAAGCTTTCTAATTATATGATATAGGTTCATAGTCCTAACAACTTAATACATTATTCTAAGGTTATTATATTCAAACTAGGAATCGTATGAATAAAAACCTAACTATTTTATCTCGCTTGAAAATATAATTAAATAACTCAATATCCAAGTAAAATTCTCCAACAATCTACTCTCTCTCTCTCTCTCTCTCTCTCTCTCTCTCTCTCTCTCTCTCTCTCTCTCTCTCTCTCTCTCTCTCTCTCTCTCTCTCTCTCTCTCTCTCTCTCTCTCTCTCTCTCTCTCTCTCTAGGCCTAGTTGTTAGTATCCCTCTTTTTACACAAATATAATAGGTTTTAAACATATAAAAAGTTATTAGATACAATAAATAAATTTTTAGATACTTTTTATCCCCTTTCAACTTCCCACAAATTTTAAGGTCATAAATCCCAATGGAAGCCTACTAACTCACCACCCTTCCTAGAAATTAGGTCTCTTTAGTCCTAATTCAATTATGCATATTTAGTTACCAAATTGTACAGTTAGGTAGCAACATAAAAAATTTAAAAATAATATAAATAATATAAAAACACATTGTAATCCAAATTTCATCAATTTTGGCTAGTGTAAACTCAAGTTATTCAAGTTGTAAGTTTGAAAACCCTAGTCTAGGTTTCTATAGACCTGTTCAAGGTTGAAAGCCTACAAAATAGGATAGAATTAGTTACAATCCATTTAAAAAACTTATAATACCTATATGAGGTTTTAAAATATATTTTTTACCTTCTCCAACATCTATTTTTTAATTATCAATAACCATAAGGATTCAACCTACTAATTTCTAAAATGTTGTGTGTTTGTATGGGACTGTGTTCACAATAAAGAGACTTTGAGTTGAATCTTTCACTATTAAGTGGAGTTTCAAGCCTCTGAAAGGATGAAAAAATAAATAAAAAATTATTTAATATTTTTATGTTTCAAAACAAATTTAAGAATCACTTAAACAACCATCATAAATGTATCACTTACTATATTTTCTTGACTATTTATTAGCAAAATTGCCTCTTCTTCAAGTATATTGTGCATAAAATCTTAGATTGGAGTATAAACATGAAATATTTCCACATATAATGATATTATGATCAATATTTTATGTGAATGAGACTTGGATATTTCATAAAAAGACAAGACAAGTTCCTTTCTCTTCATTTATTGATCAAACAACACATTAAAAACATACTTATAGTAAAATAAAGTTTTTTGTGAGGCTCTTGATGTTTCTCGTGATAATTTATTTTATTATGCTTCACTACACATATGTATCATTAAAATTTCTCCTATATTACTCTAAAATATAGCACACACTCTACTCACCTACATGCTTTCCAATCTTTTTATCACGTGAAAATATCCAAAATAACTTCCCTACAAGGCCAAATCCACATATGGTGACTTTCACATTTTCATTTATTTGATTACATCTATAAGACATGAATTACACATTGAAACACCATTCAATGGGACTCCTAGGAACTACTAAGATGATACAAAAAAAGGCTAATCTTCTAGAGGCTATAAATTTTGACCCATACTCTGTTTGAGCTCTTCCATGAACCAAAATGATAGCCTCAAAAAGTTTGATGCTTCCCTATGAATATATATCTCTTATAGTTTATTTAAATAATTTTATAATGACATAAGTTATTGTATAAAGGTCTGAAATTAATGTTTATTGATTTTTTTTGATAATTTTCTATATTTATAAATTATATATTTTTAAGATTAGATGTTAACTTTAATTGAATTTTATCACATAGGATAATTTTAGTGTTTAGTGTATTTTGGTATATTTTTATATCCATGAATGGTTGTATGCAAAACTTACTATAAATAGAGGCTGATAAAAATAAACCTTTTATTAGATTTTAGTTTTTTTTTTTGCATGTCAACTCTATATTTCAAGCTACAACTTATTTAGTAATGGCTTGGGTTTGTAATTATTTCAAGTAATTAAATATGAATCAATTCTTAGTATTGTTTCAGATTGTGGCCTATTGGTAATTTTATTTATCTTGATATTTTTTAGGTTCATTATTTGGTATGAAAGAAAAATATTTTACCGAGATTGATCTAATAAGTGGTTATTATCATATATAAATGCGTGAAGGAGATGAGTGTAAAAATGAATTTAATACTAGGAATGGATTATATTAGTGGATGGTGATGCCTTTCAGACTATCCAATGCATCTAGCACATTTAAGAGGGTGATGAATACAATGCCATGTGAATATATTGGTACGTTTGTGGTTATTTATTTTGATGATATTTTGATATTCAATAAGAATAAATAAGAACACTTAAAACATTTTATAATGGTAATGGATTTGTTAAGAAAGTAGAAGTTGTATACAAATTTAAAAAAGTGTAAGTTTATGTAGAATAGATTGGCATTTTTGGGATTTGTAGTTTCAGTAGATGGTGTCAAAATGGATGAAGAAAAGATAAAGGAAATTATTGAGTGGCATGTTCTAAAAACCATTACCAAGGTAAGAATTTTCCATGGTTTAGTAAAATTTTAGAAAAAAATTATTAAAATTTTGATTAGTATTGTGGCACAAATAATAGATTGCATGAGAGGGAAGAAATTTGGATGGACTAGAGTAGCCACAGAAAGTTTTGAAAATTTGAAGAAGATTATAGAAAGATAAATTTTAGTATTACCAGATTTTAGAGAAGTGTTTGAGATTGATTGTGATGCTTTGTTTGTGGGAATTTATATTGTGTTGAGTCAAGAAGGAAAACCAATAGCATATTTCAGTGATGAATTGAATGAGGTAAGGACAAAGTATTTTGCTTATGATGTTGATCTTTATGCAATTGTATAATCATTAATACATAAGGATTTTATACTATTGATAGATCATGAGGCTTTGAAGTATGTGAATACACAAAAGAAGTTGAATAAAATGCATGCAAAGTGGGTTTATTTCTTGTAGGGGTATAATTTTATATTGAAGCATAAATTGGGAAAATAGAATTAGGTAGTCGATGCATTGGGCATGAGAGTAGCATTATTAACTACTATGATGAGTGAAGTAATTGGATTTACATTTATCAAATAATTATATGATACTAATCCATATTTTGGCAAGATAGTTGAATAATGTAGGAATCCATTAATAGGTGGGATAGATATTATTCATGATGAGTATCTTATACAATAAGGTTATCTCTTAAAATGTAAATAGTTATGCCATCCAGTTGGGTCTCTATGAGATAATATAATAAGACAATTACATAGTGACGGTTTGGCTAGACATTTTGGTAATATGAAGACAATATATTTGGTGGAGGAAATGTATTTTTGGTCAAAGATGAAGAGATATGTGAAAATGTATTTTTTAAGGTGAAAAATATGTTAGGTGGATAAAGGAAATGCAAAAGATACTAGACTATGCATGCCATTACCAGTTCTAAGAGGACCTTGGATAGATTTGAGTATGGATTTTGTGTTGGGATTACTAAACACATATAGAGGTAATGATTCAATTTTTATTTTTGAAGATAGAATTTTAAAGATCATTCATTTCATTACATGTAAGAAGACCAATGATGCCACTAGAGTTTTAGAATTAGTTTTTAGGGATATTGTGAGATTTTATAGTGTTCTAAAAACTATTACTTTAGATAGGGACACAAAATTCATAAGTCATTTTTGGAGAACATTTTGGAATAATATGGATACTAAGATACAATTTAGTAGTGCATATCATTCACAAATAGATGGATAGATAGAAGTTGTGAATAAGAGCTTGAAAAATTTATTGAGATGCATAGTTGGAGGGAAACCCAAGCAATGGGACTTAGCTTTACCACAAGCTGAGTTTGCATATAATAGTTAAATTAATAGATCAATAGTAGATTCACCTCTTTAAATTATTTATGGGAGAAACACTATGGTTATTTTATATTTGGTAAAATTTCCAATTGTAGATCAAATTAGTGATGATATAACAGTGTTTGTAGAGCACATGCAATAGTTACAAGGAGTAAGAAGAAAATTGCAAGAAAGTAATGAGAAATATAAAGCATTAGTAGATGTCAAAAGAATATCCAAGGTATTTGAAGAAGGATATTTGGTAAAGGTTTACTTGAGGAAATAAAGATTTATAAAAGGCATGTACAATAAGTTAAAGTAAAAGAAAATTAGACTACACAAAATTGTGAAGAAAACTAATAACAATTCTTGAGGTGAGTTTACCACATAATTTTAATATATCTCCAATATTTAATGTTTAAAATTTATATGAATTACATGGAGAGGATGGTGAAGGTTACAAACATGAAGAAGTAAATTGGGAGCAATAGGTTCCAAAGAGAAAGAAGGAAAAAATAGTGCAGGCTTTGGATATGAAGATAGTAAACACAAAGCAAGGGAATTATATTAGGTATTTGGTGTAGTGGAAGCATTGTTGAAAGAAGACAACATTTGTATTATATATTGTGAGGTAAGGAATATTGATAAATATAAATGGTAGTATTAGAATTAGGCCAACTCATAGGAGCTGAGTTGTTTTCAACCAGAGGAGAATGATGTAGATAAAATAGGTCAATATTCTAGAGGCCATAACTTTTGACCCATAGCTCCATTTGAGCTCTTTCATGCCCAAAAATAACTATCTTAAAATTTTTGATGTTGTTCTAAGCCACTCTATCTACTTACAGCTAATTTTTATATTTTTTGGAAGCCATACGTGATCATCTAAGGGTCTAAAATTAACATTTAATGATCTTTTTAGGAATTTTCTATGTTTAAAAATTGTATATTTTTTAGAAATGAAAATAAAATTCAGTTTAATCTCTTCTCATAGGATAATTTTAGTGTTTAAGTTAATTTAGGTGTTTTTTAGAGCCATACACACTTGGATGTGAAACTTATTATAAATAGTGGCTGTTAAAAATAGATAATTTTTTATATATTAGTTTTTTTTTTAAATTTTGTATGTCAACTCTAAATTCTTAGTTGATTATTATTTAATCATGTTTTGGGTTTATAATTATTTTAAATCATTCAATATGAATCAATTCTAAGTATTGTTTCAAATCTAGGCCTATTGGTAATTTTATATATCTTTATAGTTTTTGGGTTCATTATAGGACCCTTAACAAACATTAATCAACATTTGGATGTCACACAAGATGCAACATCCCACATAAATCCTAGTCATAAATTTAAATTTTCAAATTTACCTTTTGGAATGAAACTCTAAATAAGATAAAAACACACCATTATAATACTCTCAAAGAATTTGACACATAATAGGGGAACCTATAATAAATTTCACACTCATACCAAAACATAAATGTATATAATGAAACATTCAAACATTAATCAACATTTGGATGTCACACAAGATGCAACATACCACATAAATCCTAGTCATAAATTTAAATTTTCAAATTTACCTTTTGGAATGAAACTCTAAATAAGATAAAAACACACCATTATAATACTCTCAAATAATTTGACACATAATAGGGGAACCTATAATAAATTTCACACTCATACCAAAACATAAATGTATATAATGAAACATTCAAACAAACTAACATATTATGTGACCCTGTGGTCCTCTGCATCAAGTTCCCTAAGTGGGAAAATTTTAGGTCCTACCAAAATGTACTTTGTCCAAATTCCTCATTTCTTTAAAATTATTCCTCCTCTTATTTTATGATCTCCCCTTATTGATTTTATTATTATACTTCTCATTTATTTTCATCTTATTCTTTTTATCATTGTCTCTTTTACTTGTCTTGGCTCTTTGCCAACTCATCTTCTACCTTCATGAAGTAAACTATCTAATGTAACTCTATTTACTCTTCACATTCCATCTTCTCCATATTTTATTTATATTAATCATACTATACCTCAAATGGATGATTCTTATTTTTCAGTCCTTCTCCTACTCCATATTTTTCCTGACTTGTTCATGCATTCCTTGATGGTCTATCTTCTTAACAATGTTTTATCCCTTGTCCTCATACTATAATGGCTTATTATGCATATTTTAATTCTTCACCCTTTCCATACTATAATTTATATCTTATTTCAATTCATCTTCATGATACTCCACCTTCTCATGGTGAGTGTTCTCATAACCTTATTCCTTATCTTGTAATGATATGTCCTTGACCAATTAAAGTTTGTCAGAACACAATACTTCTTGGAAATATTTTTTATTACTATTGTAATTCATAAATTCAATCAAATAATATGTAACATTAAAAATTTAATGGATTAACTTATTACCTTGTTCTTTATTTTTTTATTTGTTCTCTTACTCAGTTGTTTGTATCTCTCTTTCCATGAGTCTTTTGTCTTCATATATTTGCATACTAATTGGAATGATTATTTGGATAAGAATACCCTCTCCTTGATAGTCAAATTATATCATACTATCAATCCTTCCTTGGATCACCTTTGGATTGATATTTTCCTCCTCCAAACATGCATTCTTCATTCAATCATTTCCTTTATGAGGAACATGGGTGTCCTCATCTTTATTTTGCTCTATCATAAGCTCTTGTGTCTCATTTATTATTTTATACATGTGATCATGGTGTGACTTCCCTCTCTTTAATATCCTTACCTAAATCAAAATACTTAATACATATCAAATTATATTCATGATACTTGATAGTCTCTTCAAGGATCTCAGATTCCTTTCCATCCTCTCCTACTGTTGAATTCTTCTTCCAATCCTCTCTAGGAATCTCCTTCATCTTATTAATTTCCTTATATTTTTATCTTAGTATTTTATCTCTAATTAGATAATTTTATTCCAAAAATTGTTCCTTGATCAACTCACATGAGTCTATGCTTAGTTTGTTCATACTTTGTAGCTTACCTTGGCTTGCAACATTTTTTAATTCACATTGTACACATACTTGTCCATATTTTTGCCTAAAACTCATTGATTTTTTTTTTAAATATTTTATATCATTCTGTGACCTTAAATTTCATCTCATTGAATTATTACTATGAGAAACATATTGCTTGTCTTTGAAGTCTTATTTTTTCTATCTTGTCAAATTACCTCTAGATATTTTGTGCTAGCTCCCACATTATTTTTAATTTGTCTTGGGATATCTAATAGGTTAAAATTATACTTTTATATCAATTATTTGATATCTTGTATCATAGCTTTTATTTGGACTCAAACTCCATCATGTGTAAATTTATACACTCATTTATACTGTAAATTGGTTTATATACTTGCACATATATAGTTAAATGAAGGATTAGATATTAGAATTTGAGACTTTTGAATCTCTCTCTTTCTTTATTGTATCCATCCTTTCTGATTCATGATACATGTTATGATATCCATCAATATTTCTCTCACTTCAGGCTCCATTAACTCATGTCAAGTTTTCATCTCTTCAAATGCTATTCTAAGATAGGTTTTTTCCTTTTCTCCATTATTTATGGGATACTCTAAGGGTGGTAGATTTTTTTTCAATTGATCCCAAATTTCATAGAAAAATGGTTGGTCTTGTTTCTCATTTAGCAACTCTTCTTCACATGGAATCTAATTTTAAATCTCTTTGACTAGTTTATGCAATAAAAATTTAGATTTATGATCTTGATAAGTCTTGACTCCATCTAGTTGACTCAACTCTATTTATTGTATGCATTAAATGGTAAATCCTCCTTATTGAATATCTCCTTCACCAATCATATCTCTTATTTTAGGGTAACAAATCATTGTATCTCTATACATTTTTGCCCAATCAATTTCTTCTTTGATATAAAATTGTTGTTGATGATTGTTTTACTTCATAATTTCAATTTATGTGTCCTCAAAATTAACTTATTATTTCCTTCGTTTTATACCCTCATATAAACATGATAATAAATCATCAAATATAAACATTTTAGACTTGATTGCCTCTTTGGTTTCTATTTTATAATGCTTTGTTAATGTCTTTAGTCATTTCCTCTCATCATCCTCCATGACTATCTCATTCTCCTAAAGATGTTGCTCACCTTCCTCTCATATACAAACATATTCATCCATCATGAACTTTTTCATTTCCTCCTTGAGATACGTACATAGAAATCTCTTTTGATTCTAATTATCTATCATGAAAATATTTATTCTTCTCTCAATGAGTATCCTTATAGGCCTCTTAAATATCTTATTACTCATTCCCCAAACATATTGTTTACTTTATTCTTCCTATATGAGTTAGAACAAGACCATTATCATTTACATCATTTGATTTATCCCACATTTCTCATCTTAAAAAAAAATGCTTTTCTATTTTGGATTCCTTCATCTTTTTCTCATTTTGGTACTCTAACTCAGTTAATTTGTTCCTCATTTTTCCCTTATGTATCTTCATCTTCTCTCAAAAAACATTTTTTCAACTTAATTTAGCAAGTTTATTTAACCTTTACTTGGTGTCTAACCCTATGTTTCTCCTATACTTGGTATATTGACACTCCTTTTCAAATATTTTCCACTTTACAACTACTTCCAATATTTAAGTCTTTAATCTCTCTTCTTAGGTTTGATATTCTACCACAAATTTTTACATTCTTTTGCCTCTCTAATTTTATTCCTAAAAGCTCAATTAACAACATTTAAAACTCAAAATCATAAAAAATTTCAAGAGATTATCTACTCTCATACCAATTAATGTTGGATCTGATACCCCCTAATGTAGGGGGATAGATACACTTGCCTTATTCATTTACCAACTCTGATTTATTTATTTTTAATCTCTTCTATGATCTCTGATTTCTATCCTCTTAAAAGGTACTCTAATACTTATTTTGACACCCTTGATCAATCTTATATTTACTAGGCTCCTAAGAATATTTTAAAACATAATCCTCTCTTCTATTCACATGACATAATACCCTTAATTTTATTTTACACTCTCTCCTAATAGTATAAACACCATCCTCTCATACACAATTTTCAAGAATTCACTCTCCATTATTCCTTCAAGCTTGTTCATTATTTGATATAATTTCATAGTTATAAGAAATTAATACATGATTACATGGTTCTTGTATTCACACTAGGTATCATATGGCCATCTACATGACTATTTTATCTCCCTTACACATCTAATCAAATAAATCAATCTCTAAACAAGAACTCTTTAATAATCCACTCATTCTCTGTTAAGGCCTAGTTGCTTGTAGTCCTATTTTTACATAAATCTAGTGGGTTTGAACCATTTAATTTTTTTTTCTAGATGGACTAAAAAAATTTATTTACCATTTATCCACTTATGTATTCACACAAATTTTTGAGTTGCCACTCCCAATGCAAACCTATTAACTCATAACCCTTCTTAATATTTAGGTCTCTTTAGGCTTACTTCAATGCCACATACTTAGATGTCATATTATATGGCTAGGTACCAAACTAAAACCTAAAAAACCCTATATATAATATAAAATCATATTGGAATCCATTCTGGTTGGTGGAAACTCAAAATATTTAAGTTGTAAGTATGTAACCCCTAGTCTAGGTTTGCACAATCCTATTCAAGTTGAGATCCTATAAAATAGTTTATAATGAGTTATAAGCCATTTAAAACACTTATAATACCTATATTATGTGTGACCCATCTCACTTTACCTTATATAATAGATATATGTTTAGGATCAATAATTATACGACTCCAACATGCTAATTTCAAGAATTATGTGTGCTTGTCTAGGATTGTACTAGCAATAATAAGGGTTTGAGACAAATTTTTCACTACTAATTTGATTTTTGAGACTCAAAAAGGATTAAAAAAATAAATATTAAACATTATACTATTTTTATGGTTTAAAATAATTCAATAATAACTTAAATAACTATCATAAATATATTAGTCACTAGACTTTCTTAACCTTGTATTAGCATAATTACCTCTTCTTCAATTGTATTTTGCATAACATATCATAATGTAGTATAAAAA
>JARHVA010005267.1:1210000-1259445 GCA_037957365.1 Torreya grandis | reverse complement strand
TAGATTCTTTAAGAAAGAGTGTACTAAAACTGTTAATTTCTAAACTAAAGTATTGGTAACAAAATTGTAACTAGTCTTACCTTTTTGTCTATTTCTAAAAAAATATGATTTTTTTTGTTTGGATACGAGCATTGAAATAGGATACCATACTATCTAGTGTTGTAGTCCAAACTTGGTGCTCTTGTCTTGTGATAATTTTGATGATTGTTCTATAATTATCACTATATGTCTGGTCTATTCTACCTAGTTTGATGTCTAAATATTGTTTTGCCGTGTTCTAAAAATTGACTTTTTAATTAGTAGGGACCTCTGATCTCTATGACAAAACCCCTATTTATTACCCCCCTCTTTTGAGGGTAGTAATGAAGACCCTAAAATGACTATCCTTAAAATAAAAAGCCTTGCAAGTGTGTTATGCTATGCAAGTACATGATATATCAATGATAATCGACAAGATATCTCAAGATATAGCATGGTTTATATGAGAGATTTTTAAATCAACATGGGTATGCCTAGATAGATCTAATAATGTAATATCATGTGCAAATGAACTAGAAATAAAAGTTTGGTTTGTTAATAGTTGTTAGTTATCAATGAGGGATGGCACATGATGTCCATCATGGCATCTGAGTAAGAAAATAGAATGCATGATGTGGATCATGGCATTGTAAATAGTTGAGAATCAAACAAACAAAAAACATGTAAGGTAAGAAGCAAAAATCATACACGAGTGACCAAGGGGATAAGAAAATAAGGGACATGGGCACATATCACTCAAACTAGAAAGAAAGCATACAAGGCATGTTTAAATACCATATACATATACAATTTAAAACAAGCAACGTTGGCTTGAGGTCCACAATCATATAGAAGAGTACAAGCAAAGGATATTGGTAAATGACCTAAAGCACACACAAGACATATAATATGAACTTATAAATGAAATCATATCTAAAAATGCAAAGTAATAAGGGAAAGAATTAAATATTATAGATATAATCGCATCTAACTAATCAAAGCAAGAAGTGAAAATATGTAATACATGTAGTACAAGACTAGGTATTTGCTAAGAAATATAAAAGTGTTATATACTAGTGAGTGTCAGCAGAGTAATCTATTTAATATAGTAAGTAATGTGTATCAACATGATAAATAGAGTGTGTGGTTTAGGAATGACATAAGCTAGATGGTGTAGTATTGTAGAAGATGACCCCAGTGGGTAGATATATCAATATGTGTCTCAAATGTAGAAGTAGGATGCCCACTCAATAGGTAGATTTAAGTAATCAAGGATATATAAGTTACTTCATACACTCAAAGAAGATCAAGTGAATCATGGTAATGTAGATAAATCAATAAATAATAGCATAGAACAACAAAATGTAAGTCTAGCATGGTAGTAGAAATGTAAAGCATGGATAATGCATACAATTGAAATGTTTTTGAATTTTTGAAATATTATAATATTTTTATATTTTTTATATATTTGAATGTTTTTGGATTTTTAAATTTTATAGTTTTTTAGTATTTTGACATATTTTAATGTTTTTTCTATTTTGAGTTATTTGAGTGTTTTTGGATTTTTTATATAGGATATGTATAATCAATCATAAGGAGACTATGTATAAGTAATTGAAAATAAGCTATGTACAATCAAGCATTAAGAGACTATGTACAATAAATACTAGGAATAAATAATACTAACTGATGAGTCTCATGAGAGACTCCCTATCATGGTGTGTTATATCAAGGAGAGGGGTCATGCATGATTGTGAAGCACGATGGAAGGGCTGAGATTGTGGCTCTAAAAGATATGTATGTTTTAAATTATATAAAATATCTATAGTGGAAACTATGGGGTCCACCTATAAATCTGAGAAGTGGATGCAAATAGGGATCTTAAGGACCATCTGGTAGTAAGAGAATCTCTCTAAACATGTGTTTTATGTGTAGACGCATGAGACCTCAATGATATTACCTTGGGTGTGAACACTCTAGCTAGAAACTATATAGAGTCCTGAAACTATGGCTTCTCTAAAAGAGGCCTCCTTGAAAGTGTATGAAATCTCTATGATAGTGAGGAAGGACTTGACTATGTATGAATGAAAACTAGAGGAAGAACTATAATTAGTGGAGAATCTAAAATTGGTGACTACAATGTAGGATATGGCTCTAAAGTGGGGAGTGGTAACTCATATGTAACTCCACCAATTGTAATAAAATAATTAGCATGAATTAATTTCATGCATTTGTGAACTATATAAGGTACTACTCAAATTTTTGAATCCATGGTCAACCAAGTAACATATCAAAAAATCTTGCACTAGGAACAATAGTAAATGGTGTGGCCACATGTGCTCAACCAACATATAGAGGAAGTATAATCTCACCCAATGAATTATGTATGTGCCCACTGAATCCATTGATAACTATGTCTGTCAAGATAATATCCTACTTTGAGTATCCTAAATGTTATAGTAATGTCATAGTTCAAATGTTCACACTAGATCCATTATCTATGAGAACACTATGAATGGGATGATTATGAATGTAATATTTGATAAAGAATACATGATAATATGAATCATCCTCAATTATCTCCTACTCTGAGAAGGAGATCAAATGTCTAGATAGAACTCTAGAATTGTATACACCAATCATGTTACTCAAAGGATGTGACTTAACTAAAGGTGCCATGTATGTAGCTATTGGTGGATGTGCATGATATGCATGGTGAACACCTAATGTGTCCCTTGTCTCCTATTTATAATGTTGTGGAAAAGGATTTGACAAAAATTTTAGAGCCTTAGCTTGTGTTTTCTTTTACTATAGAGGCTCAACTAGAGTGCCAAGATCAATAAGATTGTCATCTATCAAGTCTTGTATCTTATGTTTCAAATTGATGCATATATTTGTTGTGTGGCTTGGTACTCTATGAAATTCGTATAATGCATTATGATCATATCCCCATGGAAGAGGATTTGTTGGATCAACTTCTTGAATAATAAGGAGAGATATTATATTACATTCAAAAAGCTATTTTAAAATTCTAGCTGCAAAAACTAGTAGATTGGTAAAGGTTCACTGAGGAGGTGTTGATAAAACCACTTGTTGAGAGGGATCTGAATCCACATTGACTATAGGTTGATTTTAAATTTTGTTATCATTAAAATTGAATTTATATGGGACTTTGTTGTTACTCTTGTTTGTTATTTTTTCTATACTTGTGTACTTGATTTTTCCTATTGAAATTAATTTGACATCCCTTTCCTTTGGTGTATAACATAACTCAGTGAAGGAAGGGAATATTTTAAAAATTATTGATTCATGAAAAGCTGTAGAAGACTCTATTTGAAGAGATCCTATAACTCTTGATTGGCCATGGGGTTAGTCATCTTAGCCAAGATAGTCTTATATCAAAGAACATAATCTATGAGATACTCATTTGATCTTTGTTTTTATTGTGCAACTTGGGAATGAGAAACCTTATCACAAATGTGAATGTTAAAATGAGTTAAGAACATGCTAGCTAAAGGATTTAATAAATTAATTGATTAATTTGATAGACTATATAACCATTGTAAAGCATAATCTTTTAGACTCTATGGAAATAGTTTTGTTAGTAGCTAGTCATTTAACACATAGTCTAAGCATGATGCATGAAAATATCTCAAGTGTGTCTCTAGATCACCCTTGTTATCATATAGAGTGCACTTGGATTGAATAAAACCTAGTGGTAAGGGTGTCAAAGCAATATGACATGCCAATGGTGTATGCTATAGAGCAAAATAATCCAAAGCCTACATTAGTCTAGAAACACATTACTTAAGATGTAGCACCTTAGATTGAAGAAATTTTATGTCTTTCAAAAGGGCTACCACATCAGGTGACAAAGATGTACTAGACATAATTAGTGGTGGCATAGAGCAAGGTTGGGCTGATATAAGGGGTTGTTGAGACATATTTGCCCCTGTAGTGTCATGTGTAACTAGTTTCTTTGTGGTTTGATAAGACTGACCATTATTCACTTTTTGTTTTTCTTCTTATAGTATTTTAAGCATGTCATCTTGCATATCAAGATGTCTAGTTAAAAGGTCTTGATGTTCCTTCTTATCAGTTTCATCAAAACCAATATATTGGGCCATTGTTATGTAGGAAAACAAATTAAAATTGTATTTAATATTTTGAAATAAGTTGTAATAAGCAAAATGTGACGGAAGGAAAGTACTAAATATACAAAATGTAAATTCCTAAAAACAAGAAACTAGAAAATACATAAAAAGGATATGAAGCTCAAAAACATGTAAGGTGATACCTCAAAAACAATGGGACCTAGTATATGCAACTAGGGTTGAAAAAAATGATATTATTTTAGAATTACTATTGAATTTTTAAAATAAATGTGAATTTTTGATTTAAATTTTTAGGTAAAAAATTAAAGAAATATTGTAAAAAATTTGATTTAAAAGGACCTAGTGTATGCAACTAGGGTTTGGAAAAAATTGATTTTTAAAATTTACTATGAAATTTTATAAATTAAAGTGAATATTTTATTTGAATAAGTAGGTAAAAATTAAAAAATATTATAAAAATCAACATAAATTTTTTCCTAGATTTTCTAGGGTTTTTATGTGCAAATGAAGTCATGTTCACCAAATGATTTAACTATTTTGGGAATATTGGAGTTTTATTCCTAATTTAGTTAAAGATCTGATTTGACTAAATCAATAAATAATATTTTAATAATTTAAATATTAATTATATAATTTATTTGTATTTTTAACCTTTTTATAAATAACAATAAATATGGAGAAAATAAGACTTAGTTGAAAATAGGATGAAACAAATGAGACAAGGTCTAGAATTTGTTGTGCAAGATTAGGATAGTGTCAAAAATTAGGATCTGGTTTTCATTTTGTGAAAGGATAGGATCACCAAAATAGGACACCCTAGGGTTTGATGCTATAGTCTTTTTCTACTATTGTTGTCCAAACTACTCATAGAGACCTAAGTTTTTTGGGTTTTCTTTGTTATCCTTATGTGAGCCTACCTTTGGAATCTCAACTATTGAAAGTATACATAACTCATTATAGAGATGATTTAATATTAAAACCCTAGACTCCATTATCATTTAATAAAACTTGAGAAAGAAGGGGGGGTTAGTATGTGTAAGATGCACTGAATGTGTATCCACACCCCTTGTGTGGGAATGTTACCTACATACCAATACTCTAAAGAGGGATCATGCCATATTTATTTCTCCCACTTGATGTTTTTTTATGAAAAAATGTTATGCAGATACAAAAATGCTAAACTAGGTGTGTTTGAGGTGGCTAGGGACTTTTATGAGGATTTGTATATTCTTTTAGTTGTATTGGATGGATGTATGTAGATAATAGGGATTTTTTTTGTAGGGGTCTTGTTTTTATTCTTGATTGCTTTGTAATATTTTCCAACCTCTTATAAATAAACTTTGAATGGTTTTTTAGAGGTCTATTGGTCATGGGTTGAATGTATTGATGTTAGGTCGATAAGATGAAGGATAGGAAACAAAAGGAAATGACCATTAGAGATAAAAATGAAATTGGATAGGAGCATCAAAATTGGACACCCTAGGATCTAATGCTATATTCCAAGTTGAGTGCTATTGTCTTATATGTACGAGACCTGGGGGATGGAATTAATATAGGGAATATAGCCTGGTTAAGATGGAATTAGGTTTTAGAAGTGTATGAATGACTAAGAATAAGCAAAAAGGTGTATTTAATGGTCATGAGAGCATGCAAGAGGAACCTATGTGTTGGGTGTCATAAACCACACTCAATCTACCAATTTTGACATCTTATATGACTACACTATGCATTGATTATCTCTAGTTAAACAAGTTAACAATTAAGACTCATTATCCTTTACCTAGGATTGATGAAGTATTTGATAAAATTTGGGGATACAAGGTGTTCTTCAATATACATTATAAATATAGATACCATTATTTGTATATTATAGAGGTGGATATTCATAAAACTATATTCTAAATGTGTTATGGGCATTATGAGTTTACAATTATACTATTTGGTATGACGAATGCCCTAGAAGTGTTTACAATCCTCATAAATAGAGTTTTTCACACTTGGAATATTTTATGTTGAGATTTATTGATGACATATTGATCTATTTATGAAATGACAAAAATAATGAAGAGCATATAATACATGCCCTATAGGTTTTGTGGGATAATCAATTTTTTGGCAACTTGGAGAAGTGTGATTTTGCACAATCAAAGGTGTAATAACTTTGTTACATCATCCCAAGGGAATGTATTTTAGTATAACCCTTTAATATTCATACCATTATGTAATTCACATCACCTAAAAAAAATTAAAAAGTTCATATCTTCATGGGTTTTGTAGGTTATTATCAATGCTTTGTAGATAATGTTTCTCACATTAAAAATCATGTTACTTCACTTTATAAGAAGTGAAATAAGTTTGTATGATCATTAGATTATGGGGAAGAATTTTTTTTGTTGAATTAGTGATGCACTGGTAATCTTATTTTAGTTGTACCTAATCTTTTTGAAGGGTTTTACATTTACACTAATGCATAAAAGGCATATTTAGAATCAATACTCATAAAAGAGGGTAGAGTCATAGTGTATGAATCTCAAAAAATCAAATACTATCAGTTGAAATACCACATACATGATATTGAATTTTCATTTATCATACATTATTTAATGATATAGTGGAAATTATTTATTAGTTAACACTTTGATCTAAAGACATACCACTTGAGTTTTAATCACCTATTTAATTAGGATAACCTCAATACACATTAAGGGCATTAAATGTAACTATTTTGAGAATATGATTATGATAATATGTATATAAAATGAAATTAAAATGTGGTTGTTAATACCTTGAGTATGAAGTGTCATTATTTGATAATAATGAACTTATGTATTGACTTGTGAAGTCATATTTTGGATCAACATATAAAGGATATCTTCTACAAGAAAGTGTAAAAAGTGTTGGATTCTAGTTTGAATCTAAAAGGTAAATTTGAAGTTTATTATATTAATCTAGATGGCCTTTTGTGCCATAAAATATTTATCTATGTTACTAAAGTGGGTATATTACGTGAGCCAATTTTATCTGAGTCATATATAGCTCCTTACCAAGCACACCCTGGGCTGAAGAAGGATGTAGAGTTAAGGCAATTGTATCATTGGACTAGTTTGAGGCATAATATTGTTTATATTTTAGCTCATTTCCTATAATTATATAAGGTCATAGATGACCATAAAAAACCAAAATTATTGTTATATCCTTAAGATCTCTAAGAATGGAAATAGGATATTATATCCATGGATTTCATTGTAGGTTTGCCTACCTCATCATATCATCATGATGAAATCATGATCACTATGGATATGTTTAGTAAGGAAACTCACTTTTATATGATGAGGAATACTTTCAATGCCACTTCAGTGGTAAGAGTCTTCTTGGCTAACATCATTTGATTGCATTGGATTCCATATAAGATTATCTCAGATAGAGATCCCATTTACACTTCATACTTTTGGACATATTTGTATTAGTCTTTGGGTACACATCTCAATTTCAATACTTACTACCATCTTGATATGGATGGATAGATTGAGAGATTCAATTGGGTTCTTAAATACATGATTTTCATGTATGTTATGGATTATCAATCTCATTAGGAGAATTATGTATACCTTGCTAATTTTTTTTACAATAATAACTAACATAATTCAGTCAATACTGCACCCTTCTAGGCTTTGTATGGTAGATCCTATATAATCCCACTAAGTTAGGATCATCATGAGGATATAATTGTTATTGGACCTACTATGTTATAAGATATGGAATGGTAGGTAGTTAGGATTAAGTAGAACCTAAAGATTGCAAGGGATCAACAAAATAAGTATGTCAATATGAGGATTGATATACATTTCAATGTTGGGGATAAGGTATTATTGTGAGTGAGACCTAAAAATATCCCCATCCATTATGGAAAATGTTAAAAGTTGGAACTTCATTTTATAGGGCTATTTGAAGTCTTGGAGGTCATTGGCCTAGTATCTTATCGACTGGCCTTACCACCTAGACTAGTTCATTTTGATGATGTATTTCATGTATCATTTTTATATCAATATTTACCTAACATTGATCATGTATTCTATTAGATGGCCTTATAGGTTGAGACTAAAGGAAATTTAATTTTGGAGCCTATGTGGATTATAACTTATAGGATGTTATCCCTGCAACACAGAGACCTAGACTAGGTCAATGTCTAGTGGGAAAAATATGATGAATCAATATCTATTTGGGAAGATGAAAAACCATTAAGGTTTTGGTACCCTCACCTATTTTGGTTACTTCCAAGTATACATCTTCATAAGGAGAGAGAATGTAAGTCCCCTATTTTTTATAGTGCTCATTTTTTATAATTGATGACTATGAGACTATTAATATTATGATTATTAACTTATGTTATTAGATACATCCTATCGATGTGTGTAGGTATTTTAACAAGACTTATCATGTGTTGAGACCATGAGAAAAAAAACTGTTATCAATCATGTCTTAATTATTTACTTATGAAAGTATAATTCTTCTAATTTATTAATGTGATGTTTTCATGTGGAATATGATTATGTCCATGTGATATGTTGATTTGATAATGCCTAAATTATTTATCATAAGCTTATAAATTATAAAATACATGTGCATGATGTTATGTGAAACTATCTATTTGAGTCCTTGTATTCCTTGAAATGTTGACTATTGATAATTGAATGAGTGCTCATGTTTTCACTAAATTATGTAGCTTTGGATATTTTATTGAGGATTTTTATATGCACATTAAGTGTGAAATAAAATTAAGGACCAATGAAATAATGAGACTATGCCATGAATGGTTATATCATTAAACACCTTAATTAAAAATTTAAAAACTTATTGAACCATCATATTCATTGATTTTCTAGATGTTATTCACCCTCTCTTTCAAACATAAAATGTTGAATAACTGTCCAACTTTAAAGTTTGGTTGGTGAAACTTGTTGTCTCCTCACCTTAATAGCTTACAATTTCAGTAGACCAACATCTAGAATGTCAAGTGGTTGATTGGCAAATCTTTCTATTAATTGCATATGTATTAAACCAAGTAAAAGTTGAGTTAGTCTAAGAAGCAATGATACAAGTCTAAAGAGCCACCTACACCATTATGGATGTGGAAAATAATGCCCCTTAATGAAGGATGTGTTAGTGAATGAAGGTGGTTGGTCAATTTTAGGATGTCTATATGTATAAGTCAAGATCTCAATTGAGGGGTATTTTTTGGAGACCTTTTGGACTTGTTACCATTTTGGAAAAGAGTAGTTTGAATATAAGAGAGGAGGAAAGGTAGTGAGTTAGAAAATCTAGTTAGGAGATTCGAGCCTTTAGACTAGTGGATGATAACACCCAAAGGTATTGAAGTCAATAGGTTAACTTATAAATACTTGTTACATCTTATTTATTTAGATGAAATCAATTTTGTTTCTATTTAATTCATATGATGTTATATGATGAATAAAACCCCTTGGTCTATTATGTATATCTTCTTTCCTTTTCCATGGATGTGCATTGGCCACAATGTAGTTCTTGCCTATTTGAGGGCCTTGGATATGTTTACTATCTCTTTGTTTACTAAAATGTTTCAACTCTATTATAGATATGTGTTATAGTTTTAGTGTCAATATGAAGTGATTTTGTATGAGCAATATATCTCATGGTGGAAAATTGTTAATCCCTCCCATGTAGGTCATTATGGTAGATTACTTAACCTTCCCATGAAGTTCACAGTGGTATATTGTTAATCCCTCCTATAAAATGCATGGTGGTATATTAATTTATCATCTCATGACTATCAGATGGAAGAAACTAAGTGGTGTATCCTTGTGTTATCAAGTCTAATAGTAAGCCTATGTTATAATGTGATTGTTTACTTGCTAGTTGTATTTATGAAATGTTTATCTACATTTGAATGCTTGTTTAATTTGTATTGGGATTGGGAATCTCCTTAAGTAATAAATGGGAATAATACTATAGGTTTATGCCTAGTCATTCCCTTGTGTTGTGTCACTCTTGATTTATATAACATAATTTCCATTACATTGATGTAAACATGCTTAGAGTTGGGAGTCTCAAGTTTAGGGGTGTCTAGAGTAGTAGCTTAATGATGGAAATAGGTTAGAAGGTGAGCCCACCTTAAAATGTCATAAAGTTACAATGAATCAGACAAGGACCATTATAGAAGACTGGTTATTATTCCATTATTAAATCAAGCCTAGAGTTGTGCATCATATTTAAGTAATAGATGTATGAAATATCTTGATTTGACTATGTTAATAATATCTAGTCTGCTTGTAATAATCTTTTGAAATTTAGTATCTTGTGTTATAATCTACTAGTTGAAACCCTTTTATAGACTAGAATGTAACTAGTTGGTGTATACTCTAAATGTATATCCTTTTCCTAATGGATTTATTAATGTAAGAAAATATCCTTATGTCATATATAATTACTAATAAAATGCTATCTTGAATTACTTACTTAAATATTCAATAAGATCAGCCTATAGAATACACATTGTGTCTCTTCTTAAATTTAGTTATGATTTATATTAATGAGTGAATCCTATTTATGTATAAAAAGAACATATATAAATAGATGTGTGATTTTTAGTGGGAAAAAAAATATGACTTGACTCTCTAATCTAAATATCAAAGATATTCTAGTAAAGGATATGTCTTGTGGAATAGATCTTCAATTAAAACATTTGAGTGGGCTATATGTTATAGACCTTTCCTATAATAGAACAAGCTAATATAAAAGAGAATTATAATGGAGTTGGGATCCTTTTATAATATATAAAATAAGGCATGTAGACCTTTAGGTTTAACCAAGGTCACCCTTTCAAGTATTATTTAGTGAAAGAAGAGGATTATGAAGACCATTCCAATATTCTATGCTTTTAATTTTAGTAAATTAATCATTTGATTTCTTCTTTTTATTTAATATAATGGGTTTATGTGCTAATACTAGAGGTTTATCTTCTAATAGATAGACCAATCAACTCATATATTTTTAGTAGCTCCTTAAGATAAGTTTTTCTAGGTCAAGTTTATCTTGTAGTTTTGATAATTGACTAAAACAATGGGAATATTGGTTTGGGTTCAAGAAAATAATTATTGCTTGATGTCTCCTTACTTTAATATGTTATGCAAACATAGGATTATATAACTTAGTCAAGTCTTATTAAGGGATACATGATTATTTTCATACATGTTAATGGTGATAGTCCATTAACAGGTGTATTTATCCTTGCCTTAGCCTATATGCATTTATAAGTCAATTTTGTTAATTTCACTTCATTCATGACTTAGCTAAAATTATATGTTGATTAATTCCTTTCATTTATTTATTTACTTATCCATTTATCAAGTTGTCCTATTTTAGTCTATTTTTTCCTTATCCATTTATTTCTTTGGCTTTTTGCATCAACTTTTACCCTATCCATTTTTTATGTTTTGAAAATTTCTTGAATGATGGCTCACAACATCATTTTGACAATTTGGGGAGTTATCAAGGTATTTAAACCCCTAATGCCTCTAGGGAATAGAGAAACTAAAAAGTGGTATCATTATTTAGCTCATAACCCTAGTAAGATTAAACAATTAATGTATAATCCCCCAATGTCTCTAATGTTCTAAAGACTTGAAAAGTTGTCAGGTTGTAACATTATAGAGTTTAGAACCCTAAGAGGTTTGAATCATTAAGGAATAGTAGCTTAATTCTTCTAAGGTCATAGGGGATTGATAAGCTACCAAGTGGCATAATCTCAAAGCTTAAAACCCCACATGGATTGATATTAGAGTTAGGCTTGGGGTCTTATAATAATGTAAAGTGGTAAAACCATGGCCCATGGTGAGATAATATTGGAGAATATCTAAATAATCCACATGGTGATCAACTATATTCTAAATGATATTAAGCTAAATTTGATGATTGAATCAATGTTTTGATGAAATAATATTAAGCATATCCTAGTGAACTCTTAGCATCATGTTTGAACCTAGGGAACTTTTCGGCCTCTTGTCCAATGACACATGATTGGTAAATATTTATTTAAGTAGTTGATGAGAAAATTAGCTATATATCAACACACACACACACACACACACACACACACACACACACAACTAGACCCAAGAAGCATAATAATACATACATACATACATACATACATATATATATATATATATACATATATATATATATATACATATATATCTATACATATATATGTATACATATATATATATGTATATATATATATATGTATATATATATATATATGTGTATATATATATATATGTATATATATATATATCTATATATATATATGTATATATATATATATATATATATATATATATATGTATATGTATATATATGTATGTATATATATGTATGTATATATATATATATATATATATATATATATATATATATATATATATATATATATATATATATATATGTACACACACACACACACACACACACACACACACACACACATATATGTATGTATGTATGTATGTATGTTTATGCTTCTTGGGTCTAGTTGTATGTGAGTTGGTAGTAGTCATGTCTATTTTAGTGTCAAAAAATGGGCATGATAATAACTATCCTTGGTGTGGGAAAAGAAATAAAAATTAATCATGGAAATGTTATAGTAGTAGGAATTGATAAAGACTCAAACTTATTTACTAATGATGAAAATTTAATAGAAACATATGTTAGTGAGGATTCCATAGTGGCAATCAATTTTTTTTAACAAGAGGGAAAATTACTTATGGAAATTATGTTGGTTAAATTGCAATATTAGGTGAAGCTAGCAAGGTAATCCACCTAGAAATTAGAGGTGTTCCTATATCCATTGTAAGAGAAGGGGTAGTATAATTTAGTGCCCTTGGTATCTCTCTAAAGATATTAGTTGTTATTTAAATATTTATCATAGTTATTGTATCTTGGACTTCCTATACAAGAGGAATGCTTGTTGAACTAGAAGTATATATTCCACATCTATTTCATTAACATATTATAGAGTCATATAAGGGTAATATTTTATTATTTTTGCAACCCTCATCGACATTTTGTAACTATGCATATTAATTATTAACTCGATATCATCTTTTGCATTCATAAATATAGGATCATGACCATAAGGTCAATTTTCATATTGAATTTTAATCTTGTTGACATACATTCTAAGTGAATCAAACATAATTTTCCTAGGATATAACTATTTGAAATGTGCATTCCCTAAACCATTGTGAAATGTAACCTTGCATACCCAACAATATTATTCCTTGTGTATAATTTTGGCTACCAATGTTGAGATGGAGTTTATGAATGAATCCTTACTTGGATAACTTCAATTTAAGGTCCACATAGTTTTATAATTTAAAAGTAATTTATTGCTCTACCACTTTATTTAGAATGTAGCACAATAGATTCAATGGGGTTCCATAAGTTCCTTAGATTTTGATTATTATAGGGTCTTAATAAAACCAATAATCACCCATTTTCCTAATTTAAGTTTTGATTTGATTTTATAATATAGGTATTATTTTATAATTGATATCTTGATAAACTTTTGATTAGAATACATCAACAAATCCTTTGCATCTAACCCCTAAACCTAACATATGGAAGATATAATAATCATCACAAAGATTTATCATTTGGATATTCTATATAAGGTTCTAATTATTACTCTCAAGGTGGGGTCATAGTAGTAGTTATTTCTTCCAATAATTATGATATCATATAAAAAAATTCATTAGGTTTGTTCTCAATCTTACTCATTTGAAACTTTAGGTTGAAACTAATTACCTCTCCCAAGGCTAGAATTTTATTAGTACTCAATATGATGTCCACTAAATAGAACTAAATGTATATAAAATTTGTGATATTATGGAAGTAATATAATATATTTAATAGGTCCATATATATATATATATATATATATATATATATATATATATATATATATATATATATATATATATATATATATATATATATATATATATATATATATGTACCCTTGGTATAAATCTATCTATTAAGGTGATGCTAATCTAGTTTCTTAGTACAAAGCTATTTAGATTTGTCACCCATGTCTTTGATGTATCCTTTATTTTATTATTTACTAATAAGGAATCTATTGTGGGTTGATTGTAAGTCATGTATAGTATAAGGAGCCTATAATACCTCTAAAAGGATTTGCTAGATACATAGGCTATGGGAATTAAATTTTATAGTAGGTGAAAGAAATTTCTCAATAATTCCCTAGAAATGAACAAATTAAATAGAATATTAATATATGGAACTACCTAAAATTTAATAATGACTATTTTCCACAATACAATGAATATTAATATATGGAAATACCTAAATTTATCAATATTTCCATTTTTTTAATTTGAGTTTATAAGTCAAATTTCACATGACTATTTTCCACATGGCAAATTGTCGCTACTTTTTGATACTTTGTCATCTTATTGAGTCATTTAGTATACCGCATGTCCATTTATCCTATAATTGAGGATTGATTTATTCTAATTATATTATTTTATCTAGAGCATGACATGTAGCATGTAGTCATTCAATCACTTTCTATTACACTTTTTATTCTATACCCTAGTCATCTAGTCATGTTTGACAAAATGCCAACACTTGGTGAGATCTCACTTATCCACATAGTCATGGCATCCCAATATAGTTTCTCATATATGTAGGCTATGAGTTAACTTAATGTCACCATGTCGATGGTTGTCACTACTCTGAATGATCTTTGGTCTTTGACTATGTATATTTGTTAGATAAGTCATGGCTCTCTGATATATTGACATATGGAACAATTTCATTCATCTTATTAATCATGAATCCTTGTAAATTATATAAGAAACTATTAGTTTTAGATGAGTGTAATTGTGTACAAGTGGTATGATATCATTAATTTGGATGCCTATTGAGGTTAAAAAAATGTATTAGCTAATGTGAAGCTATGAATGAACAAAATTTAAACATGTGGCATGATCTCATTAATCATATCCTTGAGAATGTTCAGGAATCATACATTGAAACTTGTATAAGCAAGTCTATAAAAAATGACAAGTGGAACCATCCCATTAATTCACTTAGTCATATAGTGTCTAAGTCTAGATTATTCATATATAGGCTATTGGTTATCATAATGATAACATGTGGATGGTTGTCTCTCTTTCAAATGACCATTGAGGATGAAGACATGAATGAATCCTCGAATGAGTAAGATTAATACAAGTGGAAAATCTCATAGATATAGATATTTGTTGATAGATGAAGACTTGGACACTTTGTACCATAGAGAATGAGTAAACTAGATTGAAACATTTGGCCCAACCGTATTCACCTAACTAATTGATAATTCAAAATACATAGACACTTTAATTTTATAGTTTTTAGGCACAAAAGAGATGTGTCCAAGAGTGATGTCAACCTATAAAGTCAATATGACCTAGAAAAGGATAGGAATTACTCCAAACAAATCCTATTAGCTTCAATAGTCGATAATTTTTAAAATCTAAATTCATCAAATGTCATCAAATTTAAAAAACCCAAATAGATTTACAAGAATAATTTTTATAGTAATGGTTATAGGATTTTAGACTATAGGTCATGAAATAATAGTCAAACTAATAAATCAACATATATATTATAAGTCTAATGTCTTTATATCAAATTAGGCATGATCATGAAATTTTCAGCTCAATATGGGTCCTCATTCCAAATATTTAAAATGGGGTGTGTTGGGTATAACAAATGGAGACCTAATGGGGAAATACTCTAGAGTATTTGAGAACCTAAAATCTCAATTTAATGAATCATATTAGAATTATAGACTTTAAAATAAAGGAATAAATAATTTATTTAGGTGAAAGAGACTTCAACGTATCCATGAAACATACTAACCTTTTGATTTATCATATTGTGTGTGATTGTGTGAAGATTATTTCCCCTTGTTGAGAGAGTTTTAACAAAGATTACACAAAAGTTGAGGTTTATTTATCCCCTTTTTTATTTTTTTATTTCTTAAGCACAAGGTTTGGAAGCTATGCATTTATATCCTTAAGAGAGATAAATTTTATTCCACTCTAAGCATTTCTATATTACCATATAGACATATATAGCCCTGACAGAGATTAATTGAATCAACCTTCTTCCATGAATTTATTTTAAACATTTTCTAGGATAGGGTTTGGGAGTCACCATTGGTTGGGTTTATAATAATGGAATTAATTATATATCATATATTTCATTCATATTTTTTCCTTCTCAATGCTTATTATCTCTCACACAATTTTTATGCAAGTACATGTGCAATTGTTATTTCAAAATGAGAAGTATTTATAAAATTTGCATGAAAATATTAAAGTAACTTATGTTGTCTTGGTAAACTCATTCCATTTAAATAAAACCTTAATTTAAGAATGACATGTGTCCTAACTTGAAGATTTCAAATACATCTAAATTAATTTTGACAAGTACAATTTGAATATGATTTGGCCACCCATTTTTAGGATAATTTTATTGAATTTTATGCAAGATTGTTCTTTACTACTCTGATTTTAAGGAAAATAGTCTATGAAAGTAGTAAATCTACTCTACAAAAGTAGTAATTCTACACTACAAAATAAGAAAATATAATCTAAACCTATTACTAAAGTAGAACTCAGAGTCACTCTGAAATGTCTTAAATTAGGGAAACCATGAAATAATGTTTCAAAAACTACCCATGGAATATAAAAGTTAAATCATTACCTTGAAGGTATTTTAATCAAAAAACATTATTACACATAATTTTAGAGATTTGCTATGACCCATTTCATAAAGTATTAAACTTGTCATGTTGTCCCTTATTCTCATGTTATTTATCCCATATGAGAACTAGATATAAAATTCTAAAAACCTTTAACTTTGATATTTTATTGAACCACCTCTTGAAATTATCTTGATGTTTATTAGAGTTTTATAAATATTTTTTTTATGCATCTTTCATTTGAATAATGTCTGATAACCATGACTGAATTCTTTGATCTTATTCCATATATTTATACACAAATTGGTACATTGGAAACTTGAGAATAATGGAAAATAAGGGTTGTTGTCCATACACTAATAATAAAGGTAAGGACTTGAGGGATTTTTTGTGTCTTATTATGTTTGTTCATAGTACACACTTTAGTAATTGATTCCATTATCCTTGTTTGTCTTTTGATAACTTCTTTATTACATCTATGAAGTTTTTATTTGTATATTTTACTAGTATATGAACTCAATAGATTGGAAATCTAGACCATTGTCACATAATAAGGAATGGGTGTTCCAAATGTAGTTAAGATGTTATATTAAATAAATGTGATTACATCTTGGGCTCTGTAATTATTCTTTGCTACTAATGTAGTGTCTAGTATAATATTCTATTTTAGTTAGTACAAAAACTATGCCCTATTGATGAATTTACATTAATGACTCCCGCAAAATATAGGTCCCATTGTACAAAGGGGTCTCCTTAAATTACAAGATGCAAAGGCATTATTGCATGTATTTTTATTTTACCAAAAAACTTTACAATGGCGATAGTTTATAACATGGTTTTCAACATCTTTAAAGATGGTAGGATAATAATAGCCCATTCTCAGAATTTTGTGTGAAGTAGATTTTATTAAACAGTGTCCCTTTCCAATATTCTAGTGAAATTTTTTAAGGATATATTTAGCTTCCTATTTAGATAAAAACCTTAGATAGATGTCTTCATTGATTTTTTTATATGTCACTCCCTTATTTAGCATGCAGTGTGATGATTTGGGCCTGAGGGCTCATCTCTATTCTCTATTCAATTTTAGTAAGGCATGCACATGTGAGTAAATAATGAATAATCTGAGTCTACAAGTCACCTTTAGCTACTTGAGACTGGTTAATTTATTCAATAGACATAAATGGATCAATCTTGGCCATGAGTTGGATGATACCTTTCCCCCTTACCATTTTAGGAGGTTTTATCTTAATGTTAAATTATTACAAATTAGCCAACCATTTACCCATTCCTTATTCTAACTCATTCTTTCCAAGTGTAAGGTTGACTATTGGGTTTAGGATAATGGTGTATGTATTTTTTCATAATATATAATGCCTTAATTTGTTTACAAACTTAAAAAAAGAATATATCTTCTTTTATATCATGGAATACTTCAATTCTACATATTTTAGATTAGTACTCATAAAGGCAATAGGGTGTTCACTATCATTTAAATTATGTGTAATTATTGTTTCTATAATGTGTTATGGTGAAAATCAATATAAGATTAAATATTTGTTGAAATCTTGGCCAATAAAAAATGGATCATGGGAAATGGTAATATTGAATCTTAGAATGATTAGTTTCCCTTTTTTTTCATTTTATTTTTTCATATTGCTTCAACATGAAATTAAGTGGCTTAATAATCTCTATAAATCCTAAAATAAAATTATGAACAAAATTTATTTTTCCAAAGGACATAATCTCTTTTTTGTTGTTTAAATATTAAAGTTGTACTTTCTCTAGATCAATGGAAATTATTTTCTTCATGCAAACATGGCCCAATAATTTACCTTTAGTGACTGAAATTTTTGTTTTCTTTGGGCTCAAGGAGATACCATTTATTTGGTACATGTAAAATACTCTATGAAAGTGGTCCACATGATCATTTATTTATTTATAAAACACCTTTAAGTAATCCATAAAGATGATGATGCATTTTTCAATAAGTTATTGAAAGGAAAAATCCATGCCCTGATGGAAAGTAACACCTACATTAACTAGTATGAATGACATTATTTTGTATGAAAAAGTTGCCCACTTGATAGGGAAAGCAGTTTACATTCTATCATAAATTTATTGTAATACTTGGTTTTATCCAAAGAAACCATCTAGAAAGGTAATCATATTTGACCCACTAACTATATGAATTACTCATTTATGGAAGATAAAGAATAATTATCCTCTTATGAAGCTCAATTGAGGATCCTAAAAACCACACAAGTTTGATTTCCCCATTTTTTTCATTTAGGAAATTCGTTGGCTACCTTGGTGGAATCCCTGATGGGAAATATAATTTTGGCCTCTAATAATTTATAGAATTAATTTTTAATAAGATATTCTAGAATAGGATTGTCTAGTCTTTATCTTTGATTGAAAGTTTTGTGCTTCTCTTTTAATTGTATAGTGTGTGTGATGATTCTAGGATAAAAAATGTTTATATGTTCATAGTTACAAACAATCATATCTTTATATTCTATTAATAAATCCATTAGCCTTAGTTTTTTTATTTTCTACAACTTAGATCAATGTTAACTATCTAGTTTCACTCATTTGTTTGTAACCTTAGCTTTTCAAAATAAGATATGTTGGTCTTAATATTTAAATTTTTGAGATTAATAGTCCATGTCAAAGAATCATTCCAAGGATACCATCCCTTTGGGTTTCTTATTTTATTTTAATTATAGGATACTATAATCATCTATATCTTCTTGATTCATTAAATAAAAATTATTTTCATTAATAATCTGTGACTCAAAGGCACCATAATTTCCCATGAAATTAATAAGCTATTGGTCATTATCAAACATGTAAAAGTTATCAACATTATCAGGAACTAAAGGACATGGAAATAGTTTCATAGATATTTTATACATTTTTTATTCTTGGAGTGGAGCCAAATTGGCTGCAGAGGCAGCCACGAAATCAATTGTTTGATTATGTTTCCTAGGAACTCATTTTAAATTTAAAGCCTCAAATTAATCAATCAAATCTTGGGCTTTGTGATTATATTTCTTAAGATTTAAAATTATAGATTGGTAACAACTCTTGATTTTGTTAGCCACCAAATTTGAGTGTCTAAACATCAATAACTTCTTTAAATTTTTCTTTAGTGTGAACTAGATCCCTAAAATTAAAGCTTCATATTCAACATGATTATTAGTGCATGGAAATTTTAGTCAAAAACTATATAAGTACCTCCTTCGATCATGATCAATTAGTGTCATGAATACACTAGATCCCTACCTGGACATAACATCATAAAAATATAAGGTCCACAACTATGACAAACCTTACAATTCTCATTTTTATTCTTAAAAATTAATTATGAAGGTATAAATGCCTAAGTGTGATGAATTAAAGTATATTATCTCATTTTTAAAATTATATTATGTGATCATGTGCTTTATTTTTCAATTCTCTATCAACTCTGATCTAATTAAATACTCCTTGCCAAGGTAGCCACATGTGTGAAACATATGTTGCCACATATTCATTCAATGTTTTTGACCACTCATAACTTAGGAGTAAAACATAAGCCTTAAGAGTTTCAACTAATAATATTTCAATATAATAGTAAACACAAGGTTCAAAAGTAAGTTGCATGTGAACATTTAGCAACTTTCCAAAAATTGGGACTAAATATTTATCTAGATGTAGAACTACTCTTTTGGACTTATTTGGGATAAACCCTATTATTTTACATATCCCCATGGGCATCATGTTAGCTAAGGAAATTAATTAAACTACTCAATTATGTATATTTTTCCCAAATATTATTACAATCAACATAAAGGGTTGGATTTTAGTTTTGTCTTTGTACATGACCATATTTTTGTGTGTAGCTTTTTATTTATAAGTGGATGTTTTATAGTAAAATATTTGAGAAAAATATCTACATGTTCTATGATTTTCATGAATAGTAATTTTAGCCTTGATTTTATTCATATCTTCAACTATATGATATCCACTATTGATATGTGGATCAACTTGATGTTTTTGATCATTAAATCTAAGAGGAGGAAGATTGTTATTAAAATTTGGATAACGGGGACTGGCAAATTTTTTATCTAGAGGAATAGAATTTGTGGCATGATATTCATTCTTATCTCTTAAGTTATAATTGTTCCTCTAAAATTTCTAAAAGTAATGAATTTAATTTGTTTTAAATTCTAATTCATTATCATCCTCAATAGGGAATGAAAAATCATTGGTCTCAACTACCATAGTTATACTAGAAGTACTAGAGGCATTGATTGTGAATGAATCAAGTTGAATTGGGACTACCTCATATCTTTAAATATCATTTTGAAATATTTAAACAATATTAATTAATTATATATAACTTCTAGTTCATCATGATGGGTAGTGTTATGGACCTTACACTGTTTAAGTAAAGTTGCCTCATAAATATTCATATCAAGAAATTTGTTAGGATGAGGGTCTAAATTGTTGCCTGCACTATTAAATGGTTTTTTATATTTTTAATTAAAAGTTTGGATTTAATAATTCTCCTAAAATGTTCTATAATTTGTTTTGCATGTTTAAAAACTATTTTTAGGTTTTTGCATGATGTGTTGGATAACATCCAACTTAATTTTGGTAGAATCATAGGTTTTACCTTGTGTGGTAGAGGTATTGACTGAGATTAAAACATGATTTTTATTATGTTGATTTGACACATGTATACTATGGTTAAAGAAACCTAGGTTCTAATTTAGTACAACATGAGTCAAAGGTAATTGATTGATAAACTAGTTTTAATTTTTCACGATGACATTTTGATTTGCATTTAGAATATGATGTAGGACCTATAAATTTAGATCACTATTAGATATGGAATGAAATTTAGGATTCAACTACCTATAAATGTTAATAGCTCCAACACATGCATATAATAAGTTATTAATGTTTAAATCCCTATGCAATACTACTATTATTAAAGGATCTAGGTAATTTTTATAAATTTCAAGTTTTAAGGTAGCATTAGGTCTTTAATAAGTTGCCACACAATTATACATCATTTTTAATCTTGCATTGAAGGATCTAATTGGTTCATTAGGTTCCCTTATCATTCTATAAAGTTTTTTATATATCATGTTAGGTTTGGTAAGTTATCCATATTGAGCCATAAATGTGTGATGATACTGATCCCATGTAATTGAACTTGCTAGAAGGTCGAGGAACCAGTCATATAAAACATACTATAGTGTGATTGGGATTAGTCTTCATGTCACATCCATATGATATATGTTTAAAAATATTATATAAATTTTGAAATCCATCATATTTTAGTCTATAGTTTTTTTCCCAAGAGAGAGAACAAATGAATATATTCATCTAGGTTCCTAGATGGATGACACCAACTATAGTGATCATTAAACCAACCATGCCATAATTAAGCATCAAGGTTGGTTATCTTGGGTCATTGAATTTGAATGGGTATCATCTCTCTTAGGGATACCTCTATTTAATATGGTTCTTTGATTAAACTATAATTATTAATATACAATAATTATAATTTCCCCTTGTTAACCTTACTAGGGGATCTAGTGTACACAACTCAAAAAAATCTTTAATAATCAAAGATTATCGGTCCTCCTTCTAGTGTCAAATATTATTTTTATACAATTTTTATGCACATCAATGGAATTTTTATGAGGGAACCTATATGTTCTAGTATCATTGAAAATATTCACTCCAAAGCATTATTTGTAGGTATCTATTTTTTAAATAACCATGCAGAGGAATAGTGGTGAGTAGAGTGGTTGATTATCTTAGATGGTTCAAATATGACATGGGTCTAAAGTATACTTTAGTTAGATGCATGAATATATACTAGGGTGGACTTGATAAAAAAATTCAATAAGGATGGAAAGATAAGGCATAAATAAAGGTATCTATGCCATAACTAATAATTAAACCCTTTTAAGCTAACTTCCTCTATTATGGGTTGAGAAAATATCTAGAAACTAGTACCTACTCGAATATTATGTTAACACAATAGACATACAAAAATCATTAATAAACAAAGGAAATAATTTTAATATAACAAATAAAGATATTCAAAGGTATGGTTATAAATACATTGTATATCACATCCCTACCTCTAACCAGTAATAGGTTTGAACAATAATCAATGAGCATTCAAACTAAGGATTTGTTCAATCTAAATAATTTCAAAACAAATAGTCCTACAATGTATTATAGATTATATTAAGTCACTAGATATTCTTAGAAAGACACATAAAATTTGTAAAAAGGTAATACTTCAAAACAAACTTATAGAAAAATCCAAGAACTTCCTTACTTGTATTAATTATGAAATTCTGTTATGTTTAAATTTTATAATAAACATATGCTTATAGATTGGGATGGGGATTCCTCATCCTCAAAGTTGAATCTATTTTTATAGTGTCTAAATTAGGACTATGTTTTAAAATAATACAATGTATACATGCATATAGTATATATTAAATTATTCCAATTATAGGCACCAAAACCTTTTCCACATAAAAATAAGTTGTAGGTAAATAAACAGATCAAGACTTGCATGAAGTCTAGCTAGAACTATCATTTCAATTTTATATCAAAAAACTAAAGTGGCATAATGGAAACTCCTACTGATTTAGCATGCATATCCATTATCACTAGAGTTTGAAATTAAGTGACAATAATTATCAAAGGTGATAATGGAAGTATTATGTCTGGTAGGGTGACAAGCACTAGTCTTATAATTATATACATTATAGTATATCCATGGAACATAGTTGGAGGTGATTAAGGTTGAGTCTAAGTTATATATCCTCCCACTGAGGTAAAAAACTCTCCTTATACCTACAATTATTTATACTCAACCATACTTGAAAATTCTAGCTTAATAGTTTCAAAATTAGTAATAGATCTTTTGAAAAAAAATTAAACTTTATCCATTAATTATTTATACATGGCCATGGAATATTTTAATTCACATAGAGGGTATCTATCTTAGACACATTATCTATGGAAAATGTGATTAAGTATACTACTAGCTCATTCATTTTTAAGGTTGTGCTTTCCACTTCCACCTTAAAACTATCAATTACAACCTATAGTAAAATTTCAAAAAAAAGTATTGGTGATTATTCCTCCCTATGGTGTATTCAAACAAATGATTATTATATCTCAAAAAGGAATTGAATGGTATTATACACTTGATTCACCAAATTTTTATCCAATCTTTGTATTTCCTAGTGCCATTATATCAAATAGGTACATTTGGTACTATTGTGCCCTAACACACACACCCATTTTAAAATTTTAAAATAGGGGCCCAATACTAATTGAAAATTCTTATGAGGTCCTTCAAAGTAGAACCCTATGATTTAGAAGTTTCAAAATAATGAATGCAAAGGATTTTATCAAATTATTGAGAAAATCATTTGATTATTTTGGTTATTGGTTATTTTCTAAACATGATCTATAGATTTCATCTTTTTGTGGTGTTTTTAGGCTTAAAAAGAATCAAAGTTATGCCTAAGCCACATTATATGATTTACTCTTCACCTTAAATTTTATTTAATAATTTATGTGTATGGTACAATTTATGAATTATATGGCTAATTCAACTGATGTGTTTTGCTTGTAGTGATTTTGTTATCTCTATATTATGTATTAAAAAAATATATCACACTTAGGTATCTTATTTGACCATCCTAGAGTTCATCATTTCCACATGGAATTGTTCCACTCCTCTAAAATATGAAGTTGAAAATACTTGTCACCATCTAGCTTATTGAAGATTAAATTAGTAGAAGGATTTTTACAAAAGATCTTGGGTAAGTAGAGTAGAGAGAGAGAGAGAGTCATCCACATGTCATCATCCCACTCATCCTAGCTTCCTAGAGGTGACATTAATAAAATAATTTGTATACACAATCCCAAACAAGTGGAGAAATTAGAGTCATCCACATGCCATCATCCACCTCATCCTAGCCTCTTGGAGTTGATGTAAATATAAGTATTTATATTAATAATCCCAACTAACCAAATTAGTTAGAGCCATCCATATGTCATCATCCCACTCACCCTAACAACCCTCAATCCAAACATGAGATATAAAGATTAATATTTTCAATGGAGTAGTGGGATCTTGATACTTTTCACCATCCTTTTAAACCATACCTTCAAAGTCAAAGCATAGAATATCACACCTCATCCACTAATGGAAAATGACATGAATACACATGTCTTCTAAGTACACCAAGGGATTAATAATGTCACCACTAATGAGTTCTAAAGAATTAAAAAGATACATTTATCATACTAAGATGACTAAGCATCCAAGAACATGTAGAGGAAACTGCATGTCATTTAAAAGGATGTGGAAATTTAATTTTATAAATTTCAAATGAAAAGACTAAAAAATAAAGTCCATTGATACACTTAACTTGAATTAATTAAATAATTATTGCATATAATTATTTCATTCAATACAAAAAAATAAATATATTTCAAAGTACCATTATCAATCTAAATACATTACCTTCAAGCTATCCAGAGTATTATGAATTCGAAACATATGTTAAAACTATGAATCCAAAAATTTATTACAATAAATAATCTATAGACTTAACATATATCAAAGTAGTTTCAAATTAAATAATTCAATGGATTCCTCATATGTATGACAATTAACTCTACTTACTCATTTGCAAGCCCATAATAGTTTATAGATACATCATTTTATTCCATGAATTTGAACCATGAGTTTAAGAATTATTCATATATTTGGGACAAGGTCAAAGTGGTTGAGCCATATAAGGATGAAGATCATCTCTCTCTTTTCAAAGAAAGATACAGAGATGATATCCTATCCATAAAAGTAGTAGGCCTGCACCACATAGTGAATAAACATGACATAATGCCATACATTGACTTACTATTCGATTTATTATTCAATGGAAAGATTTTGGGAAAAATTTTACATTTTAGATTGGGCAAAACATCAATAGCATATATCAATGGGAATGACTTTGAGAAGTATTATAGGCTTCCCATGATAGAAATTCCATATAGGTAAGACATAGTGAAATCATGTATTCATAACCATAAAATCATTATCAAGTTGTAGTAAGGGGATGGCAACCCAAAAAACTTCACATTCAAAAGCCCTACTTCTGCCATTCCCATAGTGGTCTTCAGTCTAGGGGTTAGAATTTCCATGGATCTTTTGAATAAGATATATGGTGTTTCAACTATCACTTATGTTAATGATATATAGGTCCATTTGTTAGATATAATTTTGACTTCTATAAAAATTATGGCCCTAGGGGAGATCATTATCTCTAATCTGATTTTGAAGCTCACCAATCTTAAGAGATCTGTTGACAAAAAATTATATATGATGTTATATGTGGTGAATGTGGTAACTATAAATACACATGCACCCCATGATAAACCCTAATAACTATCCATTTAATACCCCAAGAATAGGTATGTGATGAATTCAATATTCTTTATATGCACAAATTTAGGAGGAATATAAAATTGAGAACTCTTACCCCATAGTATATCAGGCTATATATGGTAATAATATGCCAAAATTGTTAGACATAATGAATAAAACCACTCAAAATATGGGTGTTTACTATCTATACCCTAGGAATACAATAATAAAAATTGAGGACACAAAGGAACACTCCTTATAGCTACCAAATATTGTCTTAGATAAGGTTGCTAAGAAGGAAACTTTTTCTTAATTAGTTGGTAATATTGATACTAATTTGAATAAGGAAACTAAATTGACCCTCTATTCAAACCCTCTCACTATTGGAAGAATATAATACATAATGTGGGAGCACCTAAAAATTTTGGGCAAGACTAGGAAGAAATACATGTTCAATAAGGCACTTTCTAGACATTGGGATCCTAGAGGAAATGTCAATAAACACCTCAAAAACTATCTGAAGGAAATAAGGATCAACTATAGGCATCAATATTATGAGTATGACATCATATTTATTAATTTTGAATATGACTCTCAGGTGGCCACTAGGATGCACCAAGACATTATGTCTATGATAATAATGAAGATAAATAAATATGATCCTACCATTACCAAGGAGGATGCCTTGAAAATTTAAAAGTCGCAATGGGTTTCTAGACCTATTCATGGACCCCCTTGTTGAATAGAAGAAGAATCACAAGTAGTATTTAACCCATCTAGGGTAGATCATATTGAAGAGAGAGTTGGGAGTCCTCCTACCTCCCATGTACATATAGTAGTTATATCCTCTCTTTAACACAAAAATGAATAATAAATGCCTATAAGTATTATTGGATAAATGAATATATTTTTAATGTTTCCTCTACCTCCACGAACTATTACATAATAGGTAACTCTAACCTCTTTTTATCTTAATTTCCTATTTATTCTTCTCTTTTGATGACATTATCAACAATTTCACTTCTTATTTGGTAACCTACTTCACCTTCCATGATTATACCATTAGTTAATACTCTGTTCACTTCATCTCCACCTAGAATTCCCACTTATTCATTATCCCCTACACCTCTTATTGTGCCATCCTCTACTACTGCTAAAATAATTTTGACATATAAAATAAATTCCAAGTCCACACCCATTTGTCTTCAAAAGGAGGAAGGAAATAGTAGAAGTTCCCAAAGATAAGAGAGTAGAATAAGAGGTACACAAAAATCAGACCCTGTCATAGCCTTTCATAATGAGGAAGAAGAAAAGAAGATGGATAATGAGGGGGAAATGGTCTCGAAGATATAAAGTGAAGAATCTTGGTCAATAAGTGAGATAATTGAATATGACGTAGAATATGAATGGATATCTAAGGAAACCACTCAATCTAGAAACACATATTTCATAGTTTAATATAAAGAAGTTAGTGAAGGAGATGATAGCTCGATTACTACAAAACTATTAACATAAAAAAGGGAGTTGTAGAAGGATAGGAAGGATATGGTAGATCAGTTCTACCAAACTATTATCATAAAAGAGGGAGATGTAGAAGGAGAGCTAGAGTCATAATTATAAGCCACACTTTAGGGGTCATCCCCAACTACACCTCCAAACTCTCCACCTCAATAAAATGTAGCAATTTCACTCTATCTACCCATCCTATGATTTTAAGTCTTAACACTACACATTATTTGCTCACTACTTCAATTTATATTATTTATGCTAGTAAAACTAATTCTTTAGATTCTTTGTATTCATTGAGTCAATCAACCCAATCTTAAGATATTGCCACATTAGCAAATTTTACCAATGTAGCTTAGCTTAATGTTTTATCCTATTTATCTAGAAAAACTATGAATTTTGGGTCACTTGTACCTTTATTACTAACTAACTACAAAATATGTTGAATATCCTAATGACATATTCATTTTTTGGTGGAACCAACCCTTATACCCTTGGGCCTAACATAGGGGTGCACTTTGAAAACTTGGTATCCAACTCTATTTTTTCCACCCTATCCACTCCTCTTAAGAAGACCACCCAAATAAATATTTCTATTTGTTAGGAACATCAATAAGACTTCCTAGTGGTCTTAGTCAGTAAATAAGATGTAAAAGATAAACACATAATAGATACACTAGTCCAAAATTAGGCTATGGGTTAAAGGAGGTCTATACATCCTTTTATTATAATAGGAACATCATCTCCTAATGTTATGATACCTCTTCAGTCAACCCCTTCACCTAATCAATCATATCATCTAGCCTTGCCAACACAAATAGAGTATCATATAGAAAAAAACAAAATAACAAGTTGCCTTGAACATCCCTTCATGGATCAGGTAACTAAAGTATGAGAAATAAATAGGTAGATAAGATTTAGTGATCAACCAGCATCCCACAATTAAGTTCCACCTTTATAGGAATAAAAACACCTTGATAAAGGTTGAGAGGAAGGATGTAGTTGTTGAGGATCAAAAAGTATAAATGGATCAAACAAAAGACATCTTATCTCTGACTAAAATAATGAAGGTGAAGTCTTCATACCCTACTAGAACTAGGAAAGATTCCTAAAGTTTTATGGATGTAATAAAGGGAGTATTAAAGGAAATGCTTAGAATCTCTGATCAAGCAATATAAAAGTAGCCAAATATTAGAACTATACATGCCCCAAGTAAATAGTAGATAATTTATAGGGAATAACTAGAAAGTTATTTGATATCATCAGTTTAATATGGTTTGTAATTCCATCTCCCAACACAAGTAGGGAGACATTATACAAATATTTAATAAAGTAAAATATATTTATGGTAAGATCAATTTCCTTTTTCAAACAATTATGAGTAAATCTTATACTCATTTGAACCTAATAATTACAACTGAAGTTGAATGGGCGTAGAATTTTATATTTGTAAAAAGAGATAATTTTATTGAGTGGCACAATGAGATGTGAGCCCTTGTTAATTAATTTACAAATCATCAAAGAGAATAATTTTCTATCCTAACATACTTAAGATTTTATAAATTAAATACACATTAGGGAAAATTTGTCTTTAGGCCATTTTTTGAAAATATTCTAAGAGTATCATTAGATAGCTTCAATGTAGAGATTGAAGGAACTATTTATAGGAACAATGATGAACTGATGTAGTTATTCAATTTTACAAAGGATAATAGTATAAGGACTGAGTCACTATACACATAGATCAAAGCTGCATCAGATATACATAATAAATTTATGGATAAGCCCCCTTAATTATTTAAAATGCCATTGCTTAATTTTGAAACCGTTGACATAGACTTCCAAGTGAGTCATGTTATTTATCTTCACATGGAAGAAAATATACAAGAAATGACAACACTATAAGTCACGCTTAATTTGCATGAGGGTACTCAAATTCCAAAGTACACACTAGTGCACACTCATTATGGGCCTAGTTACATCCCACTTCTAGTTTCTACTTTAGGATTGTCTATAGCTTAAATATCTATTTCATCTACAACTTCAATTGCACCATTTTAAACACCTTCATCTAATTATGCCACATCAACACCAATCTAGAAATAAATAAATATAATTATTTTTAAACTAGGTCAGAAATTTTGTTCCAAAATATATATCATGTATATATTTTATTTTTAGTTTCCAAATTCTATTCATAGCAATCAACATTGTACATGCATCCTCTACATGAGATTAGAATACAATGTTATTTCATAACATGTAGATTTAAAATTTGATTGAGATATGAGACATTCCACATCAAAAGATGTTTATTATTGTATCCTCCCACTCCCTAAGGGAGGATAATTTTTTTTATTAAGATTAATAGGAAATTAAGAAAAAGTTCTTCTTGACTTGATTTTATGTGTAAATCTTGATTCTTCTCCAATTTTGTGGACTATGTGGGACATGATGCCTTTCTGGTATCTTAGTTATTCTATTTTCTATGAGTTATATTTCTAATATAGTTTATTAATTTTAAAATATAGCTAATTTTAATTCCTTTTCATGATAATTATAATCTCCTTTCATATATGGGCAATCAAAATCTAGAACACATGGAACATTTAATTTTGCATGTTCATGTTTACTATGTTTTGTTTCCATTTAAATATTTAATGTGTTTAATTGTTGGTTTGCTACCAAAAAAAAAAGGCATTTTGATTTCTTGTCCTATCTTAGTTTAAGCACTAGTCTTGAAAGGTTTTTATCTTGTGTGGTCCACAAGTTCCTTCCTTTCCTTATTTTTTGAGTTTTTTTTTAGAATCCTACCCACCTTATTTAGAATCAAAATCCTTACACCCAATTAAGTTAGAGATAGTATTATCCATAGTTGAACCATGCATGGTTAACATCCTACTTCACTCACTATTATTCCACCAATAGGTTGTTATAAAACTAAATAACATGAAACATCTGCTTTGGAGTGAAATCCTTTCAGTGATTTTAAAATGTTATAGGATTCTTTGTAAAATTATTTGTGGTGTGTATAAAACCCATGTCAATAGGTACTAAATATATCACTATAAGGAGGGTCATGAACCTCCACCTCTATTTTATTTGAAAATAATCACTTGAGTTACACTATAAACACCTAGACAACTAAGTAGGTCTACCTTAGACAATAACTTGTTATTATCACCTTTATAAATCCATAAAAAAGTTAGGTCTAACAAGGGAACTAGAGAGAACCCTAAGCCCAATAATTTTCTCCAAGTAGTTAGCCTCATCTTCTATTACTCTTAATGTCTCACTTAAGACAACAACAAGTTCCCCCTTAGGATTTAACCTTGCTAAGAGGTTCTACTATCAATGTTGCTTGAGTTGTCCTTGATTTACCTAGAAACCCTTAGATAATTTGTCTTCCTTTACTCCATTGAGAGGAAAGAATATAAAATAAAATATCAAGGCATTAAAAACCAATTTAGGAATCTTGAATGTAAACCATTAAGATGTGGATTGAAAACTATTCCCCTTCAAATCACAAGATGAAACTTATGAGTCTTCTGTGAATATCTTAGAGGGTTTCACTACATCTTGGACCCATTTCCAAGACACATTTTTGGCATAGTTTGTCTAAGTCACTAATTCATGTGTTGTCTATCAACAGTTTTATATAATGAAATGTGAACCCAATGTGCCTATCCAAGCCTTTAAATCGAGATTTAAAAATATGTATAGTAGGTTTAAACCTGCTTACCATCTTGAAGTGGTGTTGGCCCTCAAAATGTACAAAAAATACCCTAGACCTCTTTATAGGCCTTCCAATGTTTGTATGATACATTTGACTTATATTGAAGATGCCAAGATAGATAATCAATTGAATCCTCATTTACAGTCCTTGGCACCACTAAACCTTGGTCCCTTTTTCCTAGATTTGAATCTAGTTTTCAAAATATTATGGCTCAACCAAAACCCAACCTATAACTAGCTACCCTTGACCTAGTTTCCACCTAAATCAACATATTGGTTTCTTAAAAAAATATTATCCTAATGAATAAAAACTTAATTAGTTATAAATACTAATCAATACTACTATTACATAGGATCCTAACTTTAGTTCCATAAACACAAAGATGAAATAAATTTAGGGGATGGTGCAAAAATTGAATAGTGAATTTATAAGCATGCAAAAGTGTATTGGGAACACAGGAGGCCATAATAGTAAGTATATATTTGTATTGTATGGGTAAAATAGACCTTTCAATATGTCCATATATAATTAAAAAAATCCTTTCCAATAGGGGACTTGAGATGAACATCATGGAAGCGACTCTTCCTAATTTGTGTTATGTGGATAAAAATATGCATCATAGTGAGATCAAATGCATTGAAAATTGTAAAGCATTATAAATATTATAGATGGATATGGATAGGAAATAAGGTTCTACAAATTAGGTGAAATAACATTCCTCTCCTATTTCAAGGCATACAGACACAACCAATGTCTTTGAGACCTATGATTATCCATTTCCATTGAAAGATGATAATGAAACATAGGAAAACACCAACTAGATACATGTTTTATAGAAATAACATCAATAAATGATAAAATAAAAATTGAGGAACAAGTAGCTTATTAATACTTTGCCACCTCTAAATAATAACACTACCACTCCTCTAGATATGATGGCTAACAATAATCCACCTCCTACCAAAAGAGATGAGATGTTGCATATTATAGAAACACATGGAATATGGGGTTAATTTTTTTTCAAAACTATGAATAAAGTCAAGGATAATATCAGATTACATGATTTCGCCCACATCACTGAGTAAAGAGAGATACTGCTTATAGCTCTAAATGAAAGGACATCAGATAATTCTAAGGCTACCCACACTAATATCATGGTTTATAAAGACAAACTTGAAGTGCCCCCATTTCTACTAATTTTATGAATTTTTAGAAATAATTTACAAAATTTCTTGGTTGACTCAGGAACCTCAACCAATGTGATGCTCATAGCTATATGCTATAAGTTTGGTCTGACTTTAGATAAGTCAAAGAGAGTGGTCCTATAACTAGATAAGTCCTTGGTCCCATGTGTTGGTGAATTAATAAATGTACACATTCAATTAGAATTTGAACCATGGGTGTAATAGACCATCAATATCTTGGTCTTGGACATTCCATAAGTATACTCCCTACTACTTCGTAAAGACTAGTCAAAAACATTAAATGGTTACATGCCCATCATTTTCTTGCACATGTGGCTACCCTAGAAAAGAGTAGCCAACTAGATTTAAGTGGATTGTGAGCTGAATATGAAACATCTCATTACTAATTAAAATGCCACCATAGATAAAGTTGACTTTGTGTCTTCACATGCAAGTGTGTATATGTTTACTACTAGACAATAACATGCATTGCATGAACATAATTTGAAGGTCCTTCTTAGCTATGGAATATTCACTTAGACATAGCTAGATCAAAATAGGTTTAAAGTTTTGGTGTAATCTTTATTAATATATATGGGAAGTAATACTTAGATTCTTATATATTTTAGATCCCATGTACAAATAATAGAGCTGAGTATAAATATTTGATCCTTGGCCTTTAGTTTGCACTAAAACATAATGTCAAGATATTATAGATTTTTGGTGACTCAAAATTTATTGTTAACCAGATTAGGGATAAATATCAGTGAAAAATAACTTATTTAAATAATTATAAACATTGATCATGGGAATTTATTGAGTATTTTGAGGCATTCAACATCAAATACATCATAAGGGAGTATCAACAAAGAGCATACTCACTAGCAGCTTTAACTACTAATCTAACACCTCTCCAAAAATTAACGATTTAGAAATTTATAGAGGAACTATTTCCTTCCCATTCTATCCTAAATAATATCTATAGCTTCCAAGTATTTGAATATGATCAATAGATCATGTAGTTCATGATTAACTTTGGATCCTTTAAATCCTAGATGATAAATGAAGAATATGTCAATATGATGTGTATTAAAGACTTGGGAGAATATGGCATTTTGTAACTAAAGTAAAATCACATCCCTTTAGGCATGGTCTCAATGGAAATAGCTTTTGTGTAGATCTCCATTCCTAGAAGTAAAACTAGCTCAAATCAATATAGTCATATTTTTTTGAAGAGAATCTTGGAAATGGCCAACATAACTAGTTTATGAATGTGGGTTTGATTTAAACAAAAATGAAAATTAAAGGTTGAGTATATTACTTATAGAGTACAAAGGTGTCATCACATGGACATATGATGATATGAAAGTTTTTGACCTTAGAGTGATCACTCATACCATTTCCTTGAAGCAAGAACACAATCCTTCTACTAAAAGATAGAGGCTAGTGAATCCAATCCTAGAACTTCTCATATGGACTAAAGTATAGAAGCTACTAGATTCTAAAATCATTTTCCCAATTAGACATTTGGCTTGGGTAGCCAATATTGTGCCAGTCATAAAAAATAGATAAATCAGATTCTTTGTTTATTTTAGAAACCTAAATAGAGTATTAGAAAATGAAAATTACCCTCTACCCTCTCTCGATGAGGTAATACATATGTTAATTGGATATAAGATGATCTCTTTCTTAGATGGATTCTCATGTTACAATCAAGTATTGGTTGAATTAGAGGATATGATGAAGACTACCTTCACCACCAAGTGGGGAAATTTCACATATAAACAAATGTTGTTCAATCTAATTTATGTGAGAGACACCTTCTAGAGAGAAATGGATTTTTACTTTTAGAGATTAGTGTGAAAGTGTATCATCATCTACATGGATGATATTATTAGGTTTTTGAAAGACAGATGATGACATGGACCATCTACAAAAGGTCTTCGATAGGTGTAGAAGATATGAGTCTCTCTGATTCGAAAGATCATACTTGGAGTTATTAAAGGGAATCTACTTTGTCATATCATCACTAAACATGGGATCTCCATTAATCAAGAATGGGTTTAGGCCATTTCTAAGTTGACACCACCTACCAATAAGAAATAGATGAAATCTTTCTTTAGTAAGATTAACATTGTAAGGAAATTTATTATTGGTTTTGTATATATTGTAAAGCTAATGAATTATATGATAAAATAAGAATCCAAGATTGGGAGGATTACAAAGGCTAAGAATTTTTTTAGGACATCAAGTCTATAATTTCCCAAGATCTAATTCTAATTAGTCCAAAATTCAATAAATATTTATATATCTATTCATTCAATTTTGAACATATTATTGATATAGTAATTACATAAAAGGTGGAAGATAATGAACATCCTTTAGACACCTTGTTTTGGCCACAAATATGTTCCAATAAAAATTCAAATTTATTTCTACCAAACAATACAAATTAAACCTAATAATCACTAAATATCCCAATTTTGTTCACACAATAGACAATCATGCTTAGAATCATGGTGAAGCATCCCTATTTGGGGTATTATAATGTAATCGACAGTATCCTCTCATATATTCATCTCTAATCAATTTATGATCTATCAAATTTATAGTTTGTCCTTTGAAATTATAAAGCAAGGGCATTTAAATAATTTCTAAAGTGCAAAAATGTAAGTAGAATGAATTAACTAATAAAATTAGATAAAATACTTAAGTGAAATTTCTATGTGCAATTAGTGAAAATTAATTTTGTAAAAAGGAAATTACAGTAAATATGAGGTCATGATGATGTCATCATCCTCAAAGTTAAGAAATTGAAAATGTCTTCCCTAAAGCCTTAAATTTAGAAATGGAGAGTCATTCTTAATAAATGGGATCTCTATCCCAAATATTAATTGATTGTCCCCTCTTTAAATGAAGTAGGGCTAGTCTAAACATAATTATGGTTAAATCTAATCTAAATACACTTGGGTTAAGATTATTTTATAAGGCTATAAATACATGGCTTCACCCATTGTTTGACAAGTTTTTTTATGTGTAAGGTCATTATGATGATATACCTTCAATAAGATTTTTTGGTGTAAGGTTATTAGGCTAAAATACCTTCAAAATGATATTTTAGTGTAATGTTATGATGCAAAAATAGATTTAATAATATCATGTGGTGTAGTGTTATAATGCTCATTTGTTGAGAGAGCTAATACAAAGCTAAAGCCAAGCCCAACATTACCAAGGTGATAAGGAGAGATGATACAAGGAGCACCATTACCAAATATTCTTTGATCATACAACCAAGTAAATATATCCATGGCCAAAATACAACTCTTGTTCTCAAGGAAGGTAAACAATGGTTGTTTTATCTTATATTGATAGTTATTTGTATTGTTCTCTTACTCTTTGAGAGTCTAGGCTAGAATTATTAATTTTATTATTGTGTTTTTGCTTGATTTTAATCATAATAACATGATACTAATCTACCTTATTGAATTCATATTGATCACACATCCCATTGCCTTCATGAGCACCAATCTAAATGATGCACAATTGAAATACTCCATGATCAACAAGTAAATATATGCCTTAATCAAAGATATAAAAAAAAATTAGGTAGTATATCCTAAGGAATAAAACATATGCCATTTTTTTAGACCCAGCCATCAAGCTCACACTTTTACTAAATGAATTTAATGAAAATCAAGGAAAATGGATGGAAAAACTATAATTTTTAATCTTAATATTAGACCAACAAATATCACAAGATAAGGAATAATCCAACTGATGGCTAAAACTTATCCATGTATTAGTATTGAATAAATTAATTAAACTCAAGTTGTTAGGGGTGAATCGTACTCTCATATCATCCATTACGTACTCATAGGTACATGTCTTGCTAAACTGAATAGAGAGCTAAAACAAGCCCTCATGATCAAATCAATTTGTTACATGATTAAGAAAGTCATCCTATACAAAAACAACTATGAAGGAATTAATCTAAGATGAATTTTAGTAGTAGGCACCCCTCATGTAACACAAAAATTATTAATATTCTAAGTATGAGATACTACTGGCCCAAAATATTCAAGAATTCCAACAATCATTTTAGGGAATGTCATGAGTTTCAAGTGTCTAGTAAGAGAGAAATGAATTATGGCATGTCTCTACATCCAATCATTGAAGGATGCCCCTTTGCCTAATGGGGTCTTGATTTTATTAGGGTGATAAACCCAAATTACTTAATGGAACATAAGTTTGTCCTCAGAGCTATTTATTAGTACATTATGTGGATAGAAGATATAGACACTAAACATTTAGAGCAATCAATGTTAATAAATTTATGGAAAAAATACATCAACCGAGTTTGACACTCCCATTTTTGTATTTTGTGAAAATGGTCTAACTTTTCAATCTTTTGAATTTACATAATGGGCCTATGATAATTAAATCACAATCAAGCTCTCTTCAAACTACTATCAACAAGGAAATAGAGTGACTGAGTATAATAAAAAAATATGATGGATGCCATTAAGAAATCAACACAAGACAAACCAAGATAATGACATCTCTTATTAAAATATGCACTGTGTGAAAACATAACAAAACACAAAAAAGAACTCAAGGATTCACCTTTTTGGATGGTGTATGTATAATAACCAGTCTTTCATATTACTCTCAAAATTCTAACCATCAATTCATGTAATATTACATGGGTGAAGGTGAGAGAACATAATCTAAACTACTTGAGATAGTCCAGTTTGAAAATGTAAGAACTGAATAACTACATAACTTCAACAAACATTAGGATATTATCAAAAAATGGGATCACAAGATATCTAAAATAAAATATTTAGGATTTTTGACTTAGTACTCTTTTGGGATCAAGTATAAAAAATAAAAGGGAAACATGATAAGTTCACTCCTTTATGGATTGGACCTTACCAAATATTATAAATCCTAGGTAAAAACACCATTCAATTGAAATACCAATAATTTTTTAAGCACTACTTTATGGCTACTCCAACTAGAGATGCATCTAAGTAGAATGTAAATTAAGGTTCAAACTAAGAATATAATATTTTAATATTTTCTAGAATAGATTTCTTACTATCTATAACATATTTCTTACTTCCATTAGATTATTTTTTTTAATTTATAGAATAGATTTCTTGCTTCTAGTAGATTATATTTCTTGTTTTATAGAATATTTTTCTTGATTTATGCATTTTGATTTAATTAAATTAATTGTTATGATTTCTAGGTCAATTTTTAAAATTTGAAAAATAAATTGATCAATTTCCTACACTGAAGTCACAAAGGACATGCCAAAAACAAAGGGGATAATACATAATTAAGGATAGCCATTTCTTTTACAAAAAAACACTCTAATAGCCCTTGAGATTCTAGGATTAAGATATAGATTGTGACTAAATTATATTTTACTTAGATTGGACAAGTTCATTGGACTTATAGGATTTACTCTAATATACTCATGTAAATTTTAGAAAGACTTTCCATTTCCAAATAATAATTGCACTATTTCATGCTAAAACATGGATGAAAGATAATAAAAAAATAATTGGAGACAAATTGATAGGGGTGTATTAACCAAAGAAAAATTCTTACATATACACTTAGCCAATGGTGGTTCCCAACCCTTTCTCTATCTTTATTTTCAAAAGAATCATACAAAATTATATAGTACAAGTGTTTCAATATATCTCTATCAGGGATATGGATTCCTAGATGGTAGTAGAAAAAGATTTTGAGTGGAATTATAGGTATCTATGTCAGGGATATAGATGTCTAGCTTGCAGAAAATTCCCATGCTTCCCTTACTGCTTGATTAAAAAATAAAAACTCAAAATGAAAGCTACAATGTTTTTTCAAGTCTCTGCTACAACTTTCATAACAAAGGGGAATTAATTTCATTAGATTACTCATACAAATCTACGAAATGAAAAGGGAAACTATGTTGCAAGAGGAAGTAGGATTTTATTCTAGACTTTAGTTTGATTATTATTTATTTGCTAGAGCTAAAGTTTTCTCATAATGCATTGCTGAAGTTTTTGGTTCTTAAAATACTCAAGAGTATTTTCCCCTTTAAGTTGTCATTTTTGATGCCCTAACACACACCCCATTTTATTTTTTTCAAATAGGGGCCCAATACTAATTGAAAATTATTTTGAGGTCCTCTTAAGGATAAGTATATGAATTAAAAGTTTGGAAATCATGAATATAAATTATTCTATGTAACTATTGAGAAATTCATTTAAATATACTCATTATTGGTTGTTTGTATAACATGATCTATAGGTTTCATCTCATTGTTTTACATGGTGATTTTTAGGCTTAAAAGGAATTAAATTTGTGGCTAAGCCACATTATATGATTTACTCTTAACCTTATATTTTATTTGAGTTCTTATGTACATGGTATTATTTATGACTTATATGGCTAACTAGGTTGATGTGTTTCACTTTTAGTGAGTTTGTTATGTCTATATATATATATATATATATATATATCACACATAGGAATATTCTCATACCATCTTGGAGTTCATCATTTTGATGCAAAATCATGTTTCTCCTCCAAAATACTAAGTTTAAAATACTTGTCACCATCCAGCTTCCTAAAGGTGACATCAATAGAAGGATTAGTACGAATGATCTCGGGTAAGTAGAGTGGTGAGATCCATCCATGTGTCATCATATTTATCATCCCAAATTATCAAATGTGATGTCAGTATATGGATTTTTATGAATAATCCTAGGCAATCAAAGTAGTGAGAGTCATCCATGTGTCATCGTCCCCCTCATCCTAGCTTCCTACAAGTGATGTTAATAAAAAAATTTATATTGATGTTCCCAAGAAAGTGAAATAACAAGAGTTATCCACATGTCATTATCCAACTTAACCTAGTAGCCCTTAGTCCATATATGAGATACAAAGCTTAAAATTTTCATCAGAGTAGTGAGATCCTACCACTTGTCACCATCTCACTAACCCATAGCTCTAAAATCAAAGATTAAAATATCACACCTCAATCACCAGTGGAATAGTTGCATGTATACATGTGTCCTCTAAGTACATGTAAGGGAATAATAATGACACCACTTTTAAGTTTAAAAGGATATCAAATAGACATTTGTCATACTAATATGACTAAGCATATGTGAACATGAAGAAGAAGCCACAAGGCACTTAAAAGGTTGTGGAAAGTTATTTTTATAAATTTCAAATGAAAATAATAAAGATAAAAGGCTATTGATACAATTAATTCACATTAATTGAATAATTCATGCATTCAATTCTTTAATCTAACAAATACCAATATATTTTGAATACCATTTTTAGTCTAAATACATTGCCTTTAATCTATCAAGAGTATTATGAGTTCCAAGCTAAAATACAAACTATGAACCCATAACTTTATTACAATAAAGAATATATAGAATTACCATATATTAAAATATTTTCCAAATGAATAATTAAATGGATTCCATTAGCTTACTTAGGTGCTATCCCAAAATAATTTACAAATACAACATTTGATTCTATGGATTTGATCCATAAGCTCAAGTGTTATTTAGAAATTTGGGTTAGGGTCAAAGAATTTGAGCCATACAAATATGAAGACCAACTCTCTCTCATCACATGTAGATACATATATGATCTCATAACCATTGAATCAATAAGCCTTCATAATGCAATGACTAAACTAGAGGTAATTACCTACATTGACTTAATATTTGATTTATTGTTTAATGGAAAGGTTTCAAGAAAAATATCATTATTTTAGAGTAGGAAAAACACCAATAACATATATTAGTGGGAATGAATTTGATATGTATTAAAGTCTTCCCATGTCATACATGTTGTATAGGCAAGACATAGTGAACTCATGGATTCAAAACCATAACATCATTATTAAGTTGTAGTAGTGGGATGATAACCTAAGAAACTTCAAAGTCTAAGGCCCTACTTATCCCATTCCTATATTAATCTTTAGGATACGTGTTAGAATTGCCATGGCCCTTTTGAATAGGATATATGGTGTCTTGAATAACACTTACATCAATGAGGTTTTGGTCCTTTATTGGATATAATTCTCACTTACGTAAAAATTATGGCCCTAGGGGAGATCATTACCTCCAATATTATTTCAAAACTCACCAATTCTTAGATCTCTCATGATAGGAATTTCTATATGATGTCCAAATTGGTGGATGCAGTAAATACAGCTATGCCTGCATCCCTTGACAACCCTAAAAACCATCCATTTAATAAAAAATAATAGGGTATGTGCTGAATTTAAGATTATTTATGTGCACAAATTAAGGAGGATTATGAGAATGATAATTGAGACCTTTTACCCCATAGTGTATCAAGTTATATATAAGAAGAATATGCCCAAATTGTCAGATATAATGAAGAATGCATTTAGAATATGGGTGATTATTGGCATATCCTAAGCATATAGGAATGAAAATTTAGGGCACAAATGTACACTCCTTATACATAACATGGATTGTGTTGGATAATGTTTTTGAGTAGGAAATTGTTGCTCGATTGGATGATAGTATTGATACTAATTTGAAGAAGGCAAACCAAACATACCTCCATCTAACCCCTTTCACTATTAGAAGAATATAATACATAGTGTAAGATCACCTATAAATTATGGAAAATATTAGGACACATTATAGGTTCAAGAAGGTACTTTTAAAACATTGGGATCTAAGAGTGAATGTTGGTAAACACCTTAGAAATTATGATAAGAAAATAAGGATTAACTATGGGCATCAATACTATAAACAAGATAGCATATTTAAAAATGTTGAATATGAATTTAAGGGGGCCACCAAGATGTGATGAGACAATATTTCTATGATAATAGTGTAACATATTCAATATGATCCTACCATCACCAAGGAAGATGAAAGAAAAATTGAAATGAAGCAATGGCTTTCTAGACATACTCATGGACCCCATCCTCAAGAAGAAGAAAAAACACAAGTAGAAGTTGGCCCATCTAGGTTATTTCAAGCTAAAGGAGATCTAGGAGTCCTCTACCTCCCATGTAAATATTATAAATGCAGCCTATCCTCAACATAGAAATGAATAATAAATGACTTATGTCCTAGTGAACAACACATATTTTTATGTTTCCTCTACCTCCAATAGCTATTACACAACAAGTAACTCTATCCTCTTTTTTGTCTCAATTTTTTATTACTTATTATCCTTTGATTCCATTAGTAGCAATGCCACTTCCTACTAGGTAGTCTATTTCACCATCCATCATTCTCCTAGTAGTGACTACTCTGGTCACTTCATCTCCACTTATAATTCCAACTTCTTCATTATCCACTTACCTCATATTACGATAGCATATACTACTACTAAGGTTTTTGGACACATATAAGGAATCCCATGATCCCACCTATTTATCCTTCAAATGAGAAACTTAAATATTAATTAGCATAATTTCCCAAAGAGAGAGAGAGAGAGAAAATAGAAGAAGAGGTACATGAAAATCTGAGCCTTCCATAGTCTATGATAGTGAAGAAGAAGAAAATAGGATGGATAATGAATGGTAATAGGTCTTTAAGGTAGATAATAGATAATATTGGTTAATTAGTGAGACAACTAAATATGACCCAGAAGATGAATGGCTATTTATGGATATCACTCAATATAGAAACATAGAATTAATAGCTAAATTTAAAAAAATTAGTGAAAACATGGTAGCTCAGTTTCTACTAAAATGTTATTAGAAAAAGAGGTAGATTCAGAAGGTGAGGTAGATTTATAATTTCAATCCATAGTTAAGGGGCCATCCCCAAGTACACATCCAAGCTCTCCACCATAAGAAACTATAATAACATACAATATACCTAACCCTCCTATGATTTTATTTCATAAAACTCCACATTATTTTACCACTACTTAAATTTATATAATTTTTGATAGTGAAACTAATTATTTAATTGTTTGCATTCATTGAGTTAAATAACCCATCCTTGGGCTATTTCCACATTGCTAAATTTTATTTATACATCTCAACCTACTAACATAGCCCTTTTAGCCACCAACACTATGAATGTCAAGTTCACTTATACATCTATTATTGACTATTTCAAAAATCTATTGAATACCTCGATGACCTATTCATTCTTTAGTGGAACCATCCCTCACACCCCTGAGCCTAACACATGGGTGCATTTAGAAAAATTGGTATCCACCTCCATTTTTTCCACCCTAGACACTCTTCATAAGATGAACACCCAAATAGAGATGCCTATTGGTTAGGCTCCTCAATTAGACTCCCTAGTAGTCTCAATCAACAAATAAGATGAAAAACTAAATACATAATAGATACACTATTCCAAAGGGAGGTTACTAGCTATAAGAGGGTTATACATATTTTTATTATAATAGAGACATCATACCCTAAAGCTATGATACCTCATGGGCCATATCCTTAACCTACTTAGTCAGCTCAGCCAGTCCAACCAACTCAAATAGAGCATCTTACAAAATAAATATAACATGTTACCCTGAACATCCATTCATGAATCAAGCAACAATAGTAGGAGGAATAAATATGTAGGCAAGATTTGGTGATCCATGAATACCCCACATTTAAGTTTCAATTTGAAAATTAGACAATCACCTTGATAAAGGTCAAGAAGAAGGCTATAGTTAATGAGGGAAAATAAATAGAGTTAGAGTAAAGAGAAGACATCTTCTCTTTGAGTAAGCAAAGGAAGGTAAACCCTTCAAACCTTGATCAAATTATGCAATTACCTATAGTTTTTTGGATGATATATGGGGAATAATAAATGAAATGTTTATTATATTATATCAATAAATAAAAAAGCATCTAGAGATTATCACTATATAGGCCCCCAAGGAAATAGTGGGCAATTTATAGGTAATAACTAGAAAGATGTTTGATTTTATTTATTCAATAAGGTTTTCAAAGGCCATCTCTCAACCTAATTGGGAAGATATTATGTAATTATTTAATAAATTAAAATGTATTGATGGTAACCTTTATTTCCTTGGTAAAAAAAATAGGAATAAAGTTTATACTCATTTGAACATAATAAATGTAACTTAAGTTGCATGGGCCCATAATTTTATAACTATAATAAGAGATAGTTTACTTGAGTGGCACAAGGAAATGTGAGCCCTTGTTCATCAATTTTTAAATCAATAAAGAGAGGAAGTCACTATCTTGATAGACTTAAGAGTTACTCATGTAAATAAATAATAGGGGAAATTGGTCTCTAGGTTAATTTTTAAAAATCTTTTGAGATAAGAATTAGATAACATCAGAGTGGAGATCGAAGGAACTATTTTTAGGACTAATAATGAGGTGATGCAATTAGTAATTTTTTAAAGCATAAGATTGTAGAGATTAAGTCACTATACACAAGGGTCAAAACTACATTGGATATACATAATAAATTGATCGATAGGCTCCATTAATTATTGAAAAGGCCATTGATTTATTTTAAAACCATTGGCATAGACTTCCAAATGAGTCATGATATTTATATTTAAAGTGAATTAAATAAACAAAAAATGATAGCACTACATGTCATGCCTACTCTACCTCAAGGTACTTATCTTCCTAGGTACATGCTAGTGTACACTTAGGCCAGGCCTACTTATGTCCCACTTCTAGTATCTACTTAGGGTTTATATATAGATTCAATAGCTACTTTAGCTACAAATTCAATTCCACCATTTCAATACCTTATTTAGCTAGTGGTGCCATATCAACACCAATATAAAAATAAATATGTATTTTCATATTTAAATTAGGCCATAAATATCATTAATATTTTATGTAACATGTGTATATTGTATTTTTAGTTGTTAGATTATATTTTGATCAATCAATGTTGTACATGCATAGTTTGCATGAGATTAACATATAGTGATATTTTTTAAAATGTAAATTTAAACATCATTTGAGATATGAAGCCTTCCCCATCCTCATATTTATACTTTTATCCTCCCATTCCCAAAGGGAAGATAATTTTGGATATTAAGTTTAAAATAAAATTCTAAGAAGTTATTCTTGACTTAGTCTTTATGTGAAAATATTTATTCTTCTTGAATTATGGAGATTGTTGGGGATGCGCTATCATTATGGTATCTTATTTATTTTATTCTATATGAGTTCTCTTTCTAATATAGTTATTCAGTTTAATTTATATATAATTTTAATGACTTATTCTTGCTAATTGTAATCCCATTTCATACATGTGTAATAACAATCTAGATAACATGGCAACCTTTAATATTGAATGCTCAATTTTACTATGTTTTGGTTCCTATTGACTCTTTATTATGTTTTATTATTGGCGTGATATAGTGTCTTACAAAAAATATCGGTCTTTTAACTTTTTGTCCTTAGTTCAAGTGTTGGTCTTGAAAGGTTTTTATCTTGTGTGGTCCACATACCTCTTCTCTTCCCTTCATTTCCTTATTTTTTGACTTTATTTTGAAAATATTTCCCACCTTACTTTGAACCATCATCCTTCCTACAGCTTAAAAAAGATATAGGATCATTCATATAGAACCCATTTATGGTTAACAACCTGTTTCACTCACCACCATTCCACCAACAAGTTATTATAAAATTGAATACCCTACAACTTGTGCATTGGAGTGAAATCCTTTCACTAATACTAAAATATTATATAATTCCTTATAAAGGACTTTATGGTGTGAATAAGAACCACAACAATAGGTACTTACATGGTCCTATGGAAAAATAACATTAGGTGCAAGCATTAAATTAAGGTGTTGGTATTTTTTAGTCTAGTTGATCTACCACTAAAGGTCACTTTGCCATCTTAATCTTTCATTTTTTCATGAAACTTGACAACATATATCCATAATGACTAAGATTGGATCTTGGTGATCTGATTATTCTCAATATGTGGTATAATTTCATAGTATAAATTTTCACATTATCAATTATATCCTTAGGAGCTTCAATCACATTCTGCTCATCCATTCTCTTCTTGGATTGTTGTATTCCTCTAAACATTTATTTGAGCACCCATTCAATGCCATCGACCACATTAAGAGTATTTTCCTTGAAGTCATCCATGTCTCCAAGATTTGTTTTTTTCCTTATTTATTATTAAAATTAACCCTTCCTATTTTTTTAATTTCTATAGGCTTACCTTCCACTATTATTATCCTCTTTATCACACTTTTAAAGTATTGGTTACTCTATCAAGCTACATATTAACTTTGGGTTACATAGTGATAATTAGATCCTAGATTTTAGATTCTTATTATTCTAACTATTTTATTCACCCCATGGAGTACCACTATATTTTTCTCACTAGCTTGGGTTTGAGATGAGGAAGTAGAGGGTGGAGGGTTTTATGGTTTATAATAATTAAATATGGAGGATAAATAAGAGGATGGAGGGGGCTCAAGGAAAGTATGCAAATATTATATCATACCTATACTTTTTATTTTTGGAGTTTGAATAGAATATTTGATTGAATTCTAATTCTTATACACTAAAAAAATGAGGACTCTATTTGGATGTCTTTTATAATGGTTATCTCTAATTTAGTTCAAGGCATTGTGTGTATCAACTAGGAAGTAAACAGAGAATTAGATATCAAATCCTTAAAATGTATATTAGTGGATGTGGCTCCTTGGTTAGTAGTGGAAAACCATGGATGAATTCATTTAACTTTGCTAAATTAATATGGTGCCAAAAAATATAGTATGGAGTCAATAGTAATATAATCTAAATAATGTAATATAGAACTTTACTTTGTTAGAAAATTATCAATTGGAACATTTGATCCTAGATAGATTGTTATGGAATCATATAAAATTTGAATTAAAATTGGTTTTATAACTATAGACACCTCTATAATTGAACCAACCATGGAAACAGTATAAATTATTGTAGAAAAATAGCGGTAGTAGGGGATGCTTTAGAGCCATATTCCCTAGTATGTTTTATAATAATGGTAGGTAATATGCTAATGATTTATATTTCTCATAATTCCTAAATATATTAACTAGGTAATAATGGGATATAATTATTATCCTCAATCTACTATTGCATAAAATCTTCTCCAAGATTATCGGGTCCAATCTCCCCTCCTAGGTCATCTTCCTTTTTGGTATCCTCCTCAATCTAAATATATATAGGGTCAAGTGTAACACATGTATACTATATATTCTTCTATTAATCTTGAGTGATATTATGATATTGGAGAGAAGGAAAGAGATTTATTATTTTTATCTTATATGTAACTAATGGATGATAATTAGTAGTGATAATTATCTTTAGTGGGAAAAAATAGAAATTATTGGTGGAGATATCATAGTAGAAGGAATTGATAAAGCCTCAAAAGTGGTGGATACCAATGAAAATTTAATAGATGTATATGTTAGTGAGGATGCGATATTGGTAACCACTTATTGTTTAATAAGAGGGGCACTTACTTGTGGAACTTATTTTGGATGAATTGCATTAGTAGGTGAAGCTAGCTGGGTAGTCCTCCTATGAATCAAAAGCCTTTCCATGTCCATTATTAGAGAAAGAATAGAAATTATTGGTGGCCTTAATAGCCCTCTAAATATAATGTCCCTTATCTACCTATTTGTCTCAATCATTGTCTTTTGGCCTTCATATATAGGAAGACTGTTTCCTTGAGATGGAAGTATTTATTCCTTATATACTTCCTTAGAACTCTCTTAAGTGAAAGTAGGGTCATATTATATTCATTTAAAAACCCTTAAGGAAATTTTTTAAGTATTCATATTCCTTATTACCTCGATATCATATTCTTCATTCATAAATATATGGTCATGATAGTAAGGTTGATGTCCATATTAAATTTTAACCTTATTGCCGTACTTTATAATGGCCTCAAACACAATGTTCCTAGGACACCAATATTTGAAATGTGCATTGCCAAACCATAGTGAAGCCTAGCCCTGCATGACTAGTATAATTATTCCCAATACGTATATTTTTGGCATCCAGTTTTGAGAGGGAGTTTATGATGGCTCCTTTCATGCTACCTTCAATTTTAAGTCCACATAGTTTGATAATTGAAAATAAATTTGCTCATCCACTTCATTTGGAATGTAGTGTGGTAGATTCAATAGGTATTCATAAATTACTTCGATTATAATTAATGTATTATCTAGATAGAACCAATAATTTCCCATTTACTAAATGATAGTTTGATTTGATATGGTAATCTATAAATTATTTTCCCATTGATAGATTGATAATTTTTTGGGTATAATACATTGTTAATCCTTTGCATTTGACCCCTAAACATATAGATATGCAAAAACAAATATTATCACATAATCTATTATTTGGTTATTCAAAAAAGGTTTCCCAGGGTTCCTCTCAAGGGGGAATCATAGTAGTAGTTATTGTATCAAACAAGTATGACATTTTATAAAAATTTCCATGAAGCCTATTATCTCTCTTTCTCATATGAAACATCATGCTAAAATTGATTATCTCTACTAAGGATAGAATTTGATTAGTATTTATGATGATGTCTTGTAAAGTGACCTAAATTTAGATAACATATATGTGATATCATGTAAACCATATAATCTTTTTAATAGGGACATTTCTATTTGCAATCCTAGTTTGAATATGATGATTTAAGTGTTAATAATTTGGTTTCTTATTAGTAAGGTATTTGGGTTTGATTCCCATGCCTTCAAGGTATCATTGATTTTATTCATTCTTAACCAAGAATCTACTATGGGCTGATTGTAAGTCATGTCTGGGATGTGGAGTCTATAATACCTCCTAAATGTGTTTCAAAATACATAAGCTATCAAATTTTAATAATGAATTAGGTGAAGGATATTTCTAGAGAATTCCCCATGAATGAAAAAAAATAGAAAATCAATATAGGGAAACATATAAAATTTAGCATTGGAAGTTTGTAAACCAACTTCCTTGATTATCAATATATCATATAAGCATCTTTAGTGAGTAATGATAATTGGTTGTTTGTAACATATGTCTCAACTCCATCAACCTCAAACCAAACTAGTGTATAATGTTAGAACTTATGATCTAATATTATTGAGTCAAAAACTATATTTGTGTAATTGATTCTTCTATCCATAGTAAATGCATATAGGGAAAGTTATCTAGATTATATTTCTTTATATAATTGAATAAATTAGTTATTTTTGGTCATATAAAAACTTTGATATCATTTCTGAATATAACATATAGATAATGTAGCTTTAATTTTAATCTTGGGACTAAATATATCATATATTATATTGGGATTGATACTTTAATGCATTGGATCATCCATATGTTAGAATTAATTATATACAATAGTTTAGTCTCCTATCAATTTAATTTTCCAACACTATTTTACATGTGGCACGTTATCACTACTTCTAGCTAGTTATTCATCTTGATGTGACATTTTTTATGCCACATGTACATTTATCATATAATTGAGGCTTTATTTATTATATTTATATTATTTTATCCAAATCATTATGAATGGATTATATTCATTCAATTACTTGGTATAATACTTTTCAT
>JARHVA010005267.1:1142500-1205000 GCA_037957365.1 Torreya grandis | reverse complement strand
AAGATAATGATTAGGTAAGAGTGTGAAATTAGTTTAAAAGACCAATATTATCACTTAAACATGATATATATTTGAATTAATATTACATAATTATTTAATAATATCATATACATTCATAAATAGTTACTAAAAATTCCCACACAAGTGCTGAAAGTCATAATCACTATGACTAATCCTCACGAAAGAATTGCAGGTCTAGGTTAGCAAGATGGAGTGATGAGTTTGAGATGTTATGTCATGATTTAATGTATATAGTTAAGATTATGATATATATAACCTATACATGATTTATATATGGTTGAGAGTTAGTATGAGGAGTTGAAATATTGAAGCCAAAATGGTTTGTCTAGTTGAGCAAGGACTGTGAAAGAGAAGGTCAATAAATTGGTCTTTAATGCCAATAATTGAAATTATAAATTGTGATATATCTAATTTATAATGTTATATATGTCACATATTAACTATTAATTTTCATTATATGTCTTTTAAGTTTCCTTATATGAGCTAAAGACAACATTCATCATAACTATGTTTTGGAGCATTCAGGTAGTTTTTTTTGTGTTAGTACGATTGATGTTTCTGAGTCATTACACCCAGTTTCGAATTGTTTCAAGAAATGGTGATGTTATATATATATTGCATGGGAAATTATATATGCATTTTTAGTGTTGGAAATTTCTTTTACGATGTTTGAGATCAAGTTTCTAATGAGTGGGTTTTGAGTAAATTGACAATTCTAAGTAAGAGTTTTGATGAGGTGTTCCTACGTCTTTAGAGCCTAAGTGATGGATTATAATGAGTTTTATGATGACCATGAGGTCATGAATTTTACATAAATATGTTTATTTTTTATATAATGTGTTCCTATAGGATGGTTGAGCTTCATCTTTGAAGACAATATTTTTGGGGTAATTAGGCCTAATAGGTCTATAAGGCCTAATGGTGCTTTCAAGGGGTGAGTGAAGGATTTGTGACTTATTGATCATGTAAAAGTTTTTTTGAGGTTTCCAAATAATTATTTTAAATGTTTTATTTATTTTTTAAGGGTCATTTTGGCCATATAGGTTCAAGTTGTTCCGTGGATAGGTTAGGCCTAATGCATTAGGTCTCCATTAGACCTAGAAGAAGATTGAGGTCTAAATTTGTTTGACTTAATGGTCATCCTAATTTTATTGATTATTGTATGTATATTTTCCTAAGACTTTTTTTGGGTATAAAACTTATGGATTACTATCTTTTCCAACCAAGAGTGTATGTGATTTATGATGTGTATTTATATAAGGCCTAATTTGCCTAATTATGAATACAATAGAGAAGACACCTATGAACAAATAAGAGGGCAGATCATGAAGAATCATGATGTATTTAATAACATAATAATAAGAGAGATAAGTAATGATGAATATGTAATAGAGTTACTACATGTGGATGTCAAGGTTAGTTGACCCAATAAGCCTAATAAGAGGCATATTGAGTGAGGAAGCTTAGAAGGCTATTTGAGAGAGATTAAAAAGTATGAAGAGGAAATGAAAGTGATAATCATAATTTGAGTGATAAATAGGTTTCTAAAGGTGAGAATAGGTTATAATTGGTTTATATGGTGATGATTCATGTAGGGTTTTGGTACATCCTTGCAAGTTGTTGTTTGATAAAGGCCTAGTTGAGTTGGTTCTTGACTAGTGAGGGGTTGGTTCTCCTTGTGGGTTTGGTGCCTATCTAAATATTAATTAACTACTTAAAATACTATATTATAATCTTTGTTTTAGTGGGATTTATCCCTATGAGGGTTTACCACATATCTATTGTGTTCATATGTTGTATGTATATGTGGATGCTTGTTTATGCATTGGTTGATGTATGTGTTTTAATGAATGATTATCTTAAGGGCACCAATTCGCCCCCCACCCCCCATTTTAGTTTTTGTGATTCCAAAAATTGGTATAAAATAATGTTAGTTTAGTGAGGCCTAACATCTTAAAACTGATCCTAAGAAGCACAATCTTGAATTATGATGATGACCATGTTTATCATGATTGTAATGATGGTTTACCAAAGAATGATGAAAAGATGATTCATGATCAACTCATAAACCAAGGTGAGTTATGTATTAATATAGGACATAAGTTAGATTTGAAATAATGCCAAAATTTATATTTAATATCTTAGAAGGATTATGTAGAATCCAAATCAAAAGTCAAACCTAAAGATGATATGAATTCTATATGAGAAAGGATGGCTAGAAGTATACATTGAAACAAGCTAATGATCATTGAAAAAGGTTGTCTGGGCCCAATAAGATTAAATAATAGTATATTAGATGTGTGATTTTAGATATGTTTTTATGATGGATAAATACCTAATAAGATGACTCTACCTTATGGGCATGATCAATGGTGGATAAGGGTGTTTGAGCATATGGCATGTAATGAGGGTTTCAAGACTCCATGGGAAAATAAGACCCAAAATATATTTTATAAAGTGAATGAACTTATAAATGATTTTTGAGTTTAATTAACATTATATTGAGTGTCTTGAAATGAATCATGAGGAATCGAAGTGATTTATGTTCTCAATAAAAATTATGTAGTGCTCTAATTGTCTTTACAGTCAAGTGGAACATATATTGGTCTATAGAACTAATGTGAACATTAGAGAAAAGTTGTATATGAGAACATAAATAATATAAAGATCATTAAAGAGAATGTTAACATGTTATATAAGAATTAAGGAAGGTGAAAAAGGTTTGATCTTGAAAATCACATTGAAATCATGAAAAGTCAGTGAGTGTAAGGTAACTATAGAGTTAGTTGTTTTGAGTCATTACCATGTGGAGATGAGTGATCTTGGTGAATGTCAAGGTGATATTAGGATCATGTAATGTATGTGGATAATATATGAATTCTTTTAAAAATTATGTAGAGTACAATATCAATTATATTACTCTTACTCAAAGGTCTAATATACCGTAGCAGTCTTGACAGAGTTTGATGAATGTTGCATGCAAAAATGCTTAATGGTCTTTGTCATGAAGAATGAAATGTCCTATGTGGATAAGGATGAATCAAGGGTCATATATTACATATGAACATATGTATTATTTAAATAAATATATCATAGAGGTTTGAGGTAAATGGCTATGGTCTGAGTATGAAAACAATAGTAAGATCTTAAATAACTAGTAAGAAGATTGTAGAGTTAGTTCATTGATTCAGGATGAAGAGTTGAGCATTCTATGTGCACCAAGATGAATTTAAGGTTCTTCATTGCATTTGAAGGTGAGATGTCCCAATGATCATTATGAGTTTTATCAATTATTTTTATTCGTTTCAAATACAAGGTAAGTAATAGTATGTTTTGAGTTCAACTAAAAATTGTATGCATGGTGTTAGGGGGAACATGTGTCTAAGATGCTTCTTAATTTCCTTATTCTTATGTGTTGAGTTTTTAGTTGTTGAAGATGGTTAAAATTAATAAAAATACTCTTTTTCAAATTAGGGTTTTTTTAAAAGTTATTTCCATATATCAATCAAGGAGAGTGAGGTTCATGTGTTTGAAGTATGCATAAGTTTAAGGGGAGCATGGTTGAGTACTTTTGTGAGTTGAGTTCCTACTTGGTTGATTAGAGGAATATTGATCTTGTTTGGTAGAAATAATGTTTTAGGTCCAAGTATGATATGGAATTATTTTTAGAAATGACCATTTATCATTAATGTCAAAGGGGAGAAAGATCATATTGGGAGAAAGACCAATTTGGGCAAGATCCATCTTGGAGAGATGAGAATGACCTATTTTGTTAGAATGTTTATCAGTGATGATTAAGGGGGAGATTTGTGAGGTATGTTCCTATTGTTATGTTGAGGCATTGATGTTGTCATTGATGTTAAATTTAATTGATTTCTATTGATGTCCTAGAGGTCCTCTTATGAAGATGCATGGTAAGTGATCATGATGGCATAAGCATGGTTTAGTTGGTCCTTGAGTTTTGCATAAGGTATTTACACAATATTATCATGTGACAAGTTCATGAGTAATGTTGCTTTATATCACTATGAGAGATAATAAAAAATATAATATTGATTATGTTAAACTTATTTCTATGATAAGGTCATTCTTAACCAAGTTAATAAGAAGAAAGTATTTGTGGACAAGGTGTATTATGAAGCCTAGTCTTGTCTTGGTGAAGGCATTGTTACTTCAATCTTGGAAAGAAACATATATGGTTTGACAAGTCTTGGTCAAAGGATAATAATGGGATATGTTATGGAGTCTATCTTAGATGTTTGGATATGAGTGATGAACTACATAAGGTGTATTTAAGATCTCAAAGTGGTCTAGTGCCTAGTAGGTTTATTTGATGGACTAGTTCTTGAGCATGGATATGGCTTGTAGAGGCATGATGATGATGATGATGATGATGATGATATGGATGTGTAAAGACTTGAAATCATGAAATACATTGTTAGATCATGAGATAAATATGTAGATTCAGTCACATGACTCTCAGAGTGAGCCAAAGGGGTAAGTTCTTCGTTGGTGGTCTTCTCATAGACCTTGTCTTAAAAGACCCTAAGTGGCATGAAGAGGCATCATGATCAAGTTTGGAGGATTGTGATCTCATGTCAGCATGGTTTAGGGTTTAGGGTTTAGGGTTTATATCACACATAATAAGTAAATATGAGAGATCACACAACAATAATTGATAGCAGAGTAGAGTACTAGATAATATAGCAAAGCCACTTTGAGGGGGAAACCTCCACAACATTACACTAAGAGTGGAATACTTAACATAATAATTAAATACTAACCACTACCTCCTATATATAGTCTACTTATCCATGGTTATTCCATAGGATGACCTAACTAATAACATAGAGAAATGTAACAAGAACATAAAAGAGATATGTAAGCCATAACTAAGTCACACATATCCTAAGACACACCAAAGGATAAGGGTGTAGCATGTACCTCCCCTTAAAAAAAAACATTGTCCTCAAAATTGAGTCAACTATGGATGTTTATAAATAAAGAATTCATTCTCCCAAGTGGCATCTTCATAAGGCAAATTCTTCCATTTGGTTAGGTACTCCTTATTCTCTATAGACCGTAACTGCTTAGTGCATATTTGAAGGATCACCTTAGGATCAACAATAAGTATTCCTTCCTCATCTAATTATATTAACTTAGTTTGAGTAGAATTTTTTTATCCAATGAATTTCTTCAGGCACAATACATGAAATACTAGATGTATGTGAGTGGAGGAAGGAAACTCTAACTTATAGGCTACACTACCAATTTTCTACAAGTTTTGACAAGGCCCATAATACTTAGGGGACAAATTGGTATCCTTTTTCTATTTATTTAAGGAAATATGATTATATGTATATAAGAAAATAAATACCCAATCACCAATGTCAAAATTCTTCTCTCCATTTTGTTGATCTTCTTCTTGCTTCATGCAATTATGGACCATGGCTAAATTTTCATGCAAATTGGCAAGGACCTCCCAATGACAGTGAATATGGTTTTCAACTACATGAACCTTAGAATGGACCTTCAAGGTTGAAGTCATGGATGGAGGGTGGTATCCATATAGTTATAAAAAAAGGAGACATTTTGGAAGAACTATGAACATAAGTATTATACCACCATTCAGAAAGTGGTAACCAATGAACCCATTTATCCTATTTATCAAAAATAAAACAATAGAGATATCCTTCCAGACGTTTGTTGACTACCTTAGTTTATCCATTTTATTGAGGATGATAGGATGAACTATGAGATAATTGGGTGCCCAAACATACAAATAACTTAGTCCAAAAATTACTAGTGAAAATGGGATCTCTATCATTGATAATAATCTTAGGGGTACCATGTAATTTATGAACTATATTGAGAAAAATAGAAGCTACTATAATAAAAACAAATTGTTGTGATAAAGAAAAAAATGAGCATACTTACTGAGATGATCTACCACAACCATGATAAAATTTTGACCATCAGATCTCGATAACCCTGTAATGAAATCCATAGACACCTATTACAAATATTGGCTAGGGATAGATAAAGTCTACAAAAGACCTAGGTTTTTGATGGTTTCTCCTTTATTTTGCTAATAGATCATACGTTCAGCCACATATTTATAGACATCACCCTTGAGTCCTTTAAAAAAAAAATCATGCTTGATTTTATGATAGGTTTTCAAAAATCTTGAATGGCCCCAAATTAGAGTTGCATGAAGTTTCTAAAGGATTTTTTTGTTTAAGAAGAGAATTCTTACATAGGTATAATCTATCTTTATACCATAATGTGTCACCATTCTATGTAAATTTTAAAATCCACCGAAACCTTAAGAAATATTCTAAATCAAATCATGGGTATCACTATCACTATCCCATTCTAATCATGCTTCCTCTAGCCAATCTACCTACAGAATGGTCACAGCACATAGTAATGCCTCAATTGAGTCATCCTTTCTAGATAATGCATCTAACACTATATTATCCTTCCCTTTCTTGTAAACTATTTCAAAATTAGAGCCTAACATCTTATTTACCCATTTCTATTGTTCTTTAGATAAAAACCATTATTTCAAATAATATTTGAGACTATAATGATCAATCTTTACCTGAAAGTGATGACCCATCTAATAAGGCCTCCATTATTTGACTACATGCAAAATGGCCATCATTTTGTTCTCATAAATGGGCTTGTGCTATTTTTTACCCTTTAGTTGATTACTTTAAAATGGAAGTGGTATGCCTTATCCCATGATTACAGTACCCATACCATACCTAGATGTATCACATTTAACCATACAAGTCTTGGAAAAATTAGGAGTGGCCAACACTGGAGTAGTGCACATAGCCAATTTAAATTGTTTAAATGCACTGGTAGTTGTATTAGTACACTAAAAGGATTCTTTATTCAAAAAAGATGTGAGTGGGGCTACAATACTACCATAAATTTTGGCAAACTTGTGATAGTAACTACTTATCCCCATAAATCCCCTTAGTTGCTTGAGTGTCTTAGGAATTGACTAGTCCATCATTGCTTAGATTGTTTTAAGATCTAATTTCACTTCTACATTTAAAACTAGATGACCCAAATACTCAACCTCATAAGATCCAAAACTACATTTGGAAGTTTTGGCATATAACTGATGTTATTCCAAAATTGAGAGTACCTATTTCACATAGTGTAAATGGTCTTCCCAATTTTTACTGTAAATGAGGATATCATCAAAAAATATAAGAACAAATTTCCTCAAAAATAGCCTAAAAATAGTATTCATCAAACTCTAAAAGGTGTATGATGCATTTTTTAACCCAAAAGTCATAACCAAAAACTCATAATGGCCCTCATGAGTCCTAAAAGTAGTTTAGGGTATGCCTTCATCATAGATCTAGATTTGATGATACCTAAAATGCAGATTTGACTTGGTAAAATAAAGAGAACCATTTATTTCATCTAGTAAATCATCAATGATAGGAATATGAAAATTATCTTTGATAGTGTACTTGTTGAGTTCTCTATAGTCAAGGCACATCCTCCAAGTGTCATATTTATTTCACACCATGACAACTAGTGAAGAGTATTTTCTTTGGTTATGGTGAATTATTATTGCATCCAACATCTCCTATACCATCTTATCAATTTCATGTTTATGGGTATAGGGATACATGTATGGCTAGATATTGGGTGGTGTACTCCCATGAATAATTTTTATAGCATGGTCATGTGTACAACTTGGTGGAATTCCTTTTAGAATGTCACCAAAAAAATCAAATGGGCATCAATCACTTGTTGTAGATTAGGAGGTGTAGATGGTTGAGTTGACTGAACTTCCATGGAATACAAGCAAACTAAAAATACTTTAACACCCTTTTAGATAAAATTTATCATTTGATGGGAGCCAACAAGTTGTGGAGATTTATCCCTTGATCCCCTTAGCTCAAATGTCCTTCCCTCAGAATGAAAATGAATGAATAATTCTTAGAAACTCATATCAATAGTGCCCAAAGTGGTGAGCCATTATACTCCTAGAATACTGTCAGCTCCCTCCATGGGAATAAAAAATATAGGAGAATCAAATAAGTAATCTCCCATGGCTAGATCAATACTATGTCATTTTCTTGAGAAGCTGACAATACCATCATCTACAATCATGACCTAAAATTCTAGAGTAGGATAAATGAAATAGTTTAAGTGAGCATCCAACTTATTGTTGATGAAGTTGTGTGTGATCCCAAAATCAATCAATATAGTGACCTTATTTCTTTAGGAAACCCATCACCTTAAGATTTTGGGGAATAATAATACTTAAAAGGATATGATAGGAAATAGTAGGATGAGAGTCTTCAAATTCCTCCTCATGACCTTATTCATCCTTGCCAAGAGCCTCCTCATCATTGTCATCCTCATTGGCACCTTTAATGTAAAATAAATTCTTTTTAGCACAATGATGATCTTTTCTCCATTTTCTATTGCAACCATAACACAACCCTTTGGCTCACTTCTCTTCAATTTGTCAAGGTGTTAATCTGATGTGTTGAGGATATGATGGTGCTAAAAAGGTATGATCATGACTAGTAGTTAAGGTTTTCTATTTGACCATGTCTTTTTCCTCTTCCATGCATACCTATGGGATAGATTTTGATATATGTGTTGGGCTAAACATTAAAACCTCCAATTAGATTCTATCTTTGAGGCCACCCAAAAATAGACCAGTAAAATTTTCCTTAGTGATGTCTTCCACCTATAAGGATAGATTCTAAAACTGATGAATATAATCCTTCACAGTTCCCATTTACTATATTTTGGCTAACTATTTGAAGTAGTTCTTAGAGACATTATTCTTATAATGAGCCAACAACTCATCAGTGAAAATATACCATGTAATAAGAGCACCATTATTTTTCTTTTGATCATACAACTAGTGATACCAAATGAACTACTCAAGTTCTAGATACAGAGATGCCACTATCACCTTTTGAGAACTAAGAGTTTGATATAGATCAAATAAATTCTCAATCTGGGTAATCCAAGTGAGAGGATCTTTACCATAAAACTCATGCATGCTCACTTTAGGCAACATCAGTTTCAAAATATAATTAGATTTGTTAGTGTTGAGAGGAGGATCTAATGATGAAGTGGAGGGTTGTTTGACTGTAACTAAGATGAAAGAGCAGCCAATTAAGTAGTGATCTGATTCACTCAAATGTGAACCCCATTAATCTCTCTACACATCCTTAAAAGATAAATTTAAACTACAACAAAGTCATCATGCCACACTAATCCCTTTATGTTAGCCTAAAGTTAAGAAATCTATGGATCTAAAGTTCTAGATTCCATGTCACCAATAGGAGTCTTAGGAGTCTCTTTACCCCATTTTCTTCCCTATGTAGAAGGATCAACCATATACAAACCCTAGGAGGGTTTTTCCCCAAAATTTTTTTTACCAAGAGATGGTACCATTGTGATCACCTTACTAAGATGAAACCAAGAATTACCTTTGCACACTAGGGTAACAAAATTTATCACAAAAAAAGTGTAAAGGTAGAATATACCATTGCGATCATCTCATCACGATGAATCCAACAATTGTAATTGTGCAAAGAAAAAAATTCTAAAATTTTTTTTCAAAAAAACATTTAAAATAATACTATGCTGATAGAAAAAATTAATTCTTCTCAGACTGTAAGTTATGTTTTTTTTCTCTTTTCTCTCATAGAAGTCGCACTTTGGCAGATCCAAAAAAACAACACCATAGTAAACTTGCCTAAATTGAAGCTTTGATACCACTTGTAATGAAATTAATTTGATGTTCACACAATGATTTTTTATTGCATAAAATAACTAAATATGAGATATCACACAAAAATAATTGATAGCAAAGTATAATACTAGATATTATAGCTTAACCACTTTGAGGGGGAAACCTCCACAATAATGCACTAAGAGTAGAATACTTAACATGATAATCAAAGACTAACCACTACTTCCTATATATAGTCTACTTAACCATGGTTATTCCATAGGATGAACTAACTAAGAACATAGAGAAATGTAACAAGAATATAAAAGAGGTATGTAAGCCACAAGTCAGCTACATATATCCCAAGACATGCCAAAGGTTAAGGGTGTAGCTTTATGATTGTGTTTTAGAGCATTCAAATAGGTTTTTGTGTGTTATTAAGATTGATGTTCCTGAGTAAATATGCCTAGTTTGGAAGTATTTAAAGCATATGGTGATGTTATATATATTCCATGTGATCTTATACATACATATATAAATTTGGAAAGTGTTTGTACTGATGTTTGAGGTCAATTTGCAAATGGCTGGGTTCTGAGTAAATTGATAGTTCTAACTAAGGTTTTTGATGAGGCATTCCTAAGTATTTAGACCCTAAATGATGCATTATAATGATTTTTATGATGACCCTAATTTCATTAAGTTTACATCCATATGTTGGTTGTGCCTAGAATGTGTTTCTATAGGTTGTTTGAGTTTCATCTTTGAACACAATGTTTTTGGGGTAATTAAGCCTAATAAGTCTTTAAGGCCTAATGGTGCTTTCAAGGTGCGTGAAAAGTATTTGTGAATTCTTGAGCATGGATAAGGTTATTTAAGATTTATAGATAAATGTTTTAAAGGTTTAATTTATTTGTTATGATCCATCTGGGCCTATAGGTTCATGTTGTTCCATGGAGAGGATAGACCTAAGGCATTAGGTATCTATTAGGCCTAGAAGAAGATTGAGGTCTAAATGTGTTTGCCTGACCTAATGGTGATACTAATTTGATTGATTATAATATGTAATGTGTCTTAAGACATGTTTTGGGTTTCAACCTAATGGATTAGTATCTTAGTTGACCAAGAGTGTAAGTGATCTTGTGATGTGTATTTATATAAGGCCTAATTGGCCTAATTGTCAATGTGGTAGAGTAGACACCTATGAGAAAAGAAGAGGAAAGATTTTGAATAATTAGGAGGTATTTAAGATCATCAAAAGAGGACTAGAAAAATATGATGAATATGTAACAAATTTAAAGCATGTGCATGCCAAGGTCAATTGACCTAATAAGCCTAGTAAGAGGCATATTGAGCGAGGAAGCCTAGAATGTTATTTGAGAGAGATTGAAGAGTGTGAAGAGCAAATGAAGGTGATCATCATCAGTTGAGTGAAAAATTGGTGTCCAAAGGTGATCATATGTTCTATGTGGCTGATTTGGTACTAAGTTACCTAGTGGGTTGTAGCCTCCTTGGAAGTTGGTGCTTGATAAAGGCCTAGGTGAGTTGGTACTTGACTAGTGAGGGGTTGGTACTCATTATGGGGTTGGTGCATCACTAAATATTGATTAATTACTTATAATAATGTAGATCAGGTTTTTTTTTAGGGGTTTTATTCCCCATGAGGGTTTCCTGCATATCTCTTGTGTTCATATGTTGTATGCTTATGTGGATGCTTGTTTATGCATTGGTTGATGTATGTGTTTAAATGAATGCTTCATGAATGATAAGTGAAATTGAATGATTGTTTTAAGGGCACTGATTCACCCCCCTCAATGGTTGTGCTTCCAATAATGAGAGGTTTTGTTATTAATATTTTGGCTAGCCATGTATCTAATATTACATTTGTTATGTTCAATCGATCGTGACATAATACTTTCCATATAAAAGTAGTGAGAAATCATATGATGGAGATAAATCCCATAGAGGTTATTGTAAAATTTTGTCTACGATCTATATATTAAAATATGTATGATGAATTCTTAAACACAAGGATACTTATTTTTAAATCATTTCATCATCTCATTAAAGTTTTATAAGGAAATATTAATGCATGTTTATATTATAATTAGTGAAAATTCCCCTCAATTGATCACTAAAAGGAGTTGTAGATGACCAAGACTATAGCAAGGAAACCCCTTTCCATTGCAACACCAAAATTTGTAAAAATGTCCTATATGTGGTACTCAACACAACCAAGGTATAGGGTAGGAAAAATGTCCTAGTTGTGTTAGGCAAAGGTAGACACATACTTGAACCCAAATTTTTTGACAAGGGAGTGCTAAAAAAGATAGAAATGTACTAGATCCTCCATTTTTCATCCTTCTGTAAGGGACATTTTTTTTCTATGCAAAGAACCTAATTTTTTGATAGAATTCCCATATATGATCATAAGGACCATGCAACAAGGTGCAATAGGCCTGAGGTAGGTATAAATTGATATGAGCCATGTCCAAAAGTGATTATTTTGTATCATGTAGTTTATGTCTTTATTTTTTCACGAGGATTTTTTTGACACTCTACATTGTAAAATTTATATAAACCTTTGAAATTTTTTAACACCAACTAGTCTTATGAGGCATGTTTTATACTCTTTTAGTATATCAATCCTTACTCCACATGATTATTTTATTAATTATGTGATTTTATTATAACTTATATAGCATTCTATTATTGTTTATGAACTAACCATATGAATATAATTAATTTATTTTTACTCTAAAACACTAACAAAATTGTGACGTTTTAGTGTAATGTTATAATTATGTGGATTTTCAAACATAATTATTTAAAATGATCTCAGTAATAAATTAAGTTTTAAATAATTTTGTTTGTTTTATTTTTTTCATATGAAGTTTGAGTTTGAGTACATCGTAGATTCTATTTATTATAGTTGAACAATGGAAATAAGTGACCTTTTGGTTATTATGGAATTATTGCTTAACCTTAATTTTATATTTATTTGAAAAATTATTATTCATTTTATAATTTATTTTATCTTATTTATGTGATTATGGTAGAATTATTCTCTTTTCATTATAAAATCTTATCTTTAGTCTTAATACACTTTTTTAAATAATCTGATTTTAGAAAATTAGATTTAAATGGTTATATCAAGATCTATTTTATTTTAGTGTATAAAAGAATAATGATTTATAGAAATGAAATTATAACCCAACATCATTTTATATACATTATAACCTAGGAGTTTTTTATTTTTATTTATCTAGGAAAGTATCCCATGTTATCCCTCCCAAGTACACTTCTCTTTATTTTTCCTTCTTATGCATGCCCATCCTCCTTCTAGACCAATAGACCCATATCTATGGATCCAATTACCACTATACCAGATATATATTTTAACTACTATTTGGAATGAAAATAGATGGATTCATAAGTCCATGATATTATTCTTCATTCTAGTAATTATGTATTTACAGGGGTTAAAAAATTTGAGGTCCAAGTATGACTTAACCTCATTGTAAATACACTTAGTGTTGAGATGTATGATGTAAACACTATCAACATTTACATACATAAATTATCTATGAACTATTGTCTAAGAAAGGTATGACACACATTTTAAATTTAGTTCAAATTGACATCATCAACCAAATTTATTTTCCATGAGCACACTTTGAGAGTTATGATGATTATTTAGGAGCCACACTTAACGAGGACATAAAAATTATTTTTGATCAAATTAAATATAATTTTATAAGGTAATTATGGATAGTATGAATGCATATATTGATAAGCCAAAATGATTATCATAGGGCCCAAATCTAAAATTCCAAAACATTTGGTTGGATTGATTATGATAATATTAGTAATGGAATTTTAGTTAATCACAAGGACATGTGGCTTGTTTACCATGGATCTAATTATTAATGGCCCTTAGATTCAAAATTAGAGAATTTATATTTGTATCACTCTTTTGTATGCATGTAGACATTAAAAAAAACTCTATTAGGACTTATGCACTTTCTAGTGTATATATTCATTATTTATCAACTTTTATCTCATTTTCCATTTAAAATTTGAGGATTTATATATATTTCATAAGCTCTAGCTATTGGATAATTTATTTTACAACTTTTAAATGAGTTATAAATATATTTTATGGTGTTAAAATTGTTTTAAATGAAATTTTTATTTTTTGAGACATATGGATATGACTTTTACACTAATAATTGAACCTCTTCTGAATAGTTATTGTGTTGACTTACAGTTGTAGAAGATTTAGAATCACTAAAACTAATTAATAACTAACAACAATGGATAATATCTTAAGGATGGAACTTGTTTAATATCATATTTTAATTTAATAATGATAATATTTGTGCACATATATAAAATGCATGATTATCTATTTAACCTTGATTTTATCAGCCCTTGTAAGGGAAATGTGAAAAATAATATACAACTTATAATTTTGTCCCTTTTCATTCTTAATATGATATTATGTCACCATCTATATGAAATTAAGATATTGGGTTTAGGTGGCACACTTTGAACTATCCATGATTTTATAAGAGTCAGTTATGGACGTATAAGTTTTATGAATAAAATATTGACATATTGATTAATTTCCACTAGAAGATCATTGTTTTACTTAATAAATAATATTTTTATTATGGAATGATTCTTTTAGGATGTCCAATCCATCTATATTTTAATGGTAATTTGGAGAGGAAACTTCCTCCAATAGGTTTGAGTGGTTATGAATATAGTCCTCATTAGTCCATTGAATCTTGTATCTAGTAGTAAGTCATGTATTTAAATATCCTTTAAATAAAACCATTTAATTTTCAAATTTGAATAAGATTATGTCCTATCATCCTTTACCTTTTATTAGTGAAATCATTCTCTTTCTACAAAGACAATAATTGATGTTACCATTTGAATAAAATTCATTCAAGGGTTGGACCTTGAATCAACCATAGGAATTGGTCATGGATACCATTCCACAAATATCTTTTTTAGAACAAATGGATTACAAGAGGAATTCCATATAAAGGGAGGAGGATATCATGCATCATTTGTGTTTTCTTATATCTTGTTTTATATCTAGTTACTATTGGTTTATATACCCAAAAAAGTTCCAATTTTATGCTTATAAGTAATATTATCCTTACTAAGGATTTTGATATAGTTAAAATCAATTGTTTCCATTATAACCTTAGAGATTATGCTTAACCAGTTTGTAATAAGGAGCCATTTCTATGTATGCATATAAGTAACTTTATGATGATGATATTATTAGAATGCTAGACAATGAAAGTTAGTTCTATTATTATAGTAATTATACATATTAAATACATTCATTTTATTAGCCTTTACAAATAATTTTATTACATATATGGTTATGACATTTTATGAACATATTATTTATTGTACTCTCTCTCTCTTTATCTCTCTCTCTCTCTCTCTATATATATATATATATATATATATATATATATATATATATATTACTAAGACCTAGATTTTAATGGAAATGAACTATTGAGAATGTATTGTGATATTATCTAACCTATTATTGAGTTGTATTTTATGTCATGTTAAGTGATGAATATCCCATCCATGTGCATTATTAGTCACTAATCTAATGGCATGTGCATGGGTGTTGGAAAGAGGTGTATTACCATGATGCCTTGGAGCAACTTGATGTCATGAGAGTTACTTTGATTATCATAATATCTATGAGAGAGCAAGGGGCTATGGGTATTTTCACTAAATATCCTCCTACATTTTTATAAACTAATATGCATATTGAATTATTACCTCATTATGGAACATTCCTCCATAAAGATGGGGTATCCTATTGGAGAAGTTTTCCTTTGATGAAAATATTTAAGACCTTGTTGAATAACACATATAAGACCATAATTATTATTGAGGAAGAACTTAGAGTCTTGGATATTGCATGTTAATTCCATTTCTATCATTGAAAACATTAATGAAGACAATAATTAGAATTTAGGAGGAGCTTAGATCCATGGAGGATTCATGATACTTTCATTACTATCACTGAAAACTTTTCCAAAGATTGTAATTAGACTTGAGGATGGACTTAGATCCATGGAAGATGCATGATAGTTCCCTTCCTATCACTAAAACTTTTATTGAAGATCATAATCATACTCAAGGAGGAACCTAGAACTATGGAGGTTGCATAATCATTCCCTTCTTATCACTAAAGAATTTAATAATTTACTTAAGATCATATTTAGAATTGAGGAGGAACTTGGGGTCATGGAGATTGTAGGCTAGTTCCCTCCTTATCACTAAATACTTAACCTAAGGCTATGTGTGAGTCTCAATTAATATATATATTATTTCTAGTAGGGGTGTGTCCTACTATGAACTAAATTTCTTATATTACATATTGATAGAAAATAGATAACTATGTAAAATTGATTTTATCTCTAGTAGGGTTATGTCCTACAATGATATGCATTTTATATTTCATTTATTGGGATGCAATAATGAGAGTGACTTTTTATAATAGGTCAATTAAGACTATTGTAACTAACCATTTTAGTTTAGTCTAGATTTAGTTGGATATTTTGATGAGATAAATATTATGTAATTTTTTGGTGTATCTTTTATATTTGTTTATTTTAGTATGGTCCATTTGTTTGCATATTATATATTCAAATTATGTGTGATTCAACATACCACTAACCATGTATGCATCATATTATTACTAGTGTCATTTTAGGCATGTTCCCAAAGCAATGATAAGAATCTATGTATGTATAGACATTTACATTATAAAATTTTGAATGTGATTATGATAGGATTCAAAGAATCTAAAGGATAATGATTTTATTATATAGATGTAATGATGAAATTATGTTTAGTTTTTTAATTTTATATGAACATTTTAATTAGTAAATATAATGTGAAGTGATAAAAATGATGGAAAGTAAGGGTAGGACAATAAGTGACAAAGTACCCATCCCACACAAACATTAGACTATGCCATAAAACTTTGAATGCTTATTTACACATGTGTAAATCTGTGTCCACCTCCTTGTTGATGTAATCCCATTATGACCAATACATTAAAACATGTACTATGTGTATGCCCTTTTATTCTTGTTATAAGAATAAAAGGGTATACACATAATACATGTTTTAATTTTTATGTGATCCCAATTAGGAAATTTTCAAAATAAGATTTTTCCTCATTTCACTAGCTAAAATAGATGTCCCATTGATAATTTAACCCTAGGGAAGGTTCAAATGTGAATGAATATGAAATCCCCATCCCCTATTCAATCCTTAGAAAAGGTGGAGATAAAACCAAGATGGGATACTTGTCCTCCTTAAGGGGATGAAAAGTAAAACCACTCCCTTTCCTCCACATGTATCTAAATATACATTATATTATGGATTTTCATAAGCTATAAAAAATTATAAGGAAGAATAAACAACATATTTGAAGATTTGGGATGTCAAGTTAGGTAATTTTTCAAATTTACAAGTTTCAAGTCAGAGGTAAGGGTGCTACCCCTTTGAAAAAAAATTATGGTGTTTTCTATTATGAGGAATATATCAACCATGTTTTTATTATGTGATGTATTTAGTGTTAATTTTTATTTCCCATCTTTCCAATTACACATGCCTATTGATTTAAATTTTAAGTAAATTATGGAATGTAAAACCCTAGTTTGCTAAAGTTTTGGAATAATAAATCAGGTAATAAATATAGAAATATCAACAAACTTTGATTTGTATAATAATTGAATTAAATGATTATTCTATAAATTGAAAATGAATTACAAGAGATGTAATTAGCTAGAAATTGACTGAGATGGTTGAATGACATGCTAAAAATTAGTGTAAAAGTTGTACAAGGTGTCTGAATAGTAATTAGGAGTCAAAACACCTCTTGGAAAATAGTATGGTCCTCTAGACAGTGGTGCACCATGATAGTGTCCTATGTTTTATGGTAGTGTCCTTTTTCAAGAGGGACATTAAAATTTTAGGTGTACCTTTGCTTAGTTTTTGGGAGTCTATGACTATATGCATGAATGTTAGTTTGATATCTATTCCCTATTTTGAATAATTCCAATGCAAAACCCTAGGCTTCCATGTTTGATGGGGTATTTGAGGAGCACAACTAGAAAATAGTGGCATTAACAAGGTAAGATGGACTTGAAATCAACACCCTATGTGTTGTGCATTTCCTACATACCACTACCTCAAAAGGGGATCAATCCTAATGTAGCTCTCCCAATCTAAGTGTTGGTGCAAGTGTAAATAAATACTAGTATGAGTGTTGGATTAAGTGCATTCAGTGTGAATTAAGATTGGAAATATGAGTAATATAAGTTTTTGGATATTATATATAGGTGTCTGCAGAAGTAGGGAATAATAATAATTGATTATCTTAATTTACACAACTATTTTTGAGTTTGTTTATGAGTATTTACATCTAATTTCCATCTAGTGGATAAGGGAATGAAAATGTTCTATATATAGTGTTATGGTTCTTGTCAAGATGAAAAATATGTCTAAGCCAACCATAGGAGTGATTTAAGGAATGGAAAGATATCCATTGGGGGATTAAGGAGAATGGAGACATTAATGTTTCCCTCTGGGCAATCTCATAATGTGTTATAATCTAATGGACTATGCTTATGCCTAGGTGGTAGGAACTAGCAAAGATGAGACCTAGGTGCCTAGGGGTGGATTAATATTAGTTTGCATATATCTAGGAATGAGTTGGACTCACATTAAATCTATAAAATTATCAAGAGAGGCCCTAATATAGGTATAGGGATAAGCTAAGGATAATGTGATCCTAAGCTACACTCATTTCACTAAATGACTATACTTCTCTCCCCCTTTATTATAGAAATGTAGTAAATAAAAATGACTAAGATGAAAGAAAATAAATGTACCTTTAATCAAATAAGAGGTGAAGCTTAGGAATATGGTATGAGTGTGTGCAAAGAATGCTCTATTTCTTGTCTTGAAAATGAAACATTATTGAATTAGTCCCTAATAAATATTAAAAGGAATGAAAAAACTAAGTAAATATACAAGAGAAAGAGGAAAGGAATGAATAAACCTCATTGGGTACATGAACCAATAAAAATCTTGGTGACATCGTATGTGTACATGTAGATGGTAATCAAATAATGTATAACTTAGACTGAGTTGATGGCTTGATCAACCCCTATGTGTGGGTGGCTTAATAAATAAATTTGTTCTTGACTCCATCATTTCCCACCCTTAGTCAATGGATCATAATCTATGAATAACTTGGATTGGACTAATTTCTTGTCTAACTATCCTATGTAAGTGGTTCAAGAAATCAATTAGGCTATGACTCCATCGTTTCCCAACCATGTATAGTAGATGCATCTTAAAACGAAATTGTGTAATGTAACTATTGACTAATTTGACCCCCTGGTAAAAAATGTCAACCCTCTATACAGTTAAACTTACTATAGGTTATAACATGGTCATTTTTAAGGTCATGTTGTATGTTTCACATTTTTCATATGTGTCATGTCTTAATATTTCCCTTATATCACCTTTTTGAAACCTTTTGAGTCAATTTGTGAAATGTATGATTTCCTACCAAAGGACAAGTGTGCCAAGTCAATATCCAATGTAAAAGGTTTTAGTTGAGTTTTAGATGTCATTTTTAAATTAAAGAAATATAGGTTCAACATGGATTCAAGAAGATAATAATAAATTAAAGAATTTAACGGTAGTTATACAGCCTAAAAGGTACACTTAGAACTTGTGAAGGCTCAAGAGTGTCCTCTCAAATCCCCATAGTCCATTTACATGCTCAATAAGTTATGATAGGGTTAACTTTGGCAAAACCTGATCTATCTCCTTCATTACTCACAAAATAAGGTCAAATAGGTCAACTGGTTTACTCTCAATAAGGATGGGATAAGATGAATTGAGATAAATGTATTTTCAAAGTGATTGTCGATTTCATTCAATTAATTTTCATGGAAATAATTTCAAGTTTGGTTTAATATGCTCTATGAACAATAACCAAACTGTTAGTTCTCAATTTTACATGCTCATCCCCATAGCCTCAAGTTTTTCTATCTATTTATAGTTGTTTGATGCTTCTCAGTAGTGAACATGATCTTATAGAGCATTTAATTCCTTTCCATGATGTTTCTAATATGGTTTTCATTTTTTATTATAGATGTATAATCAATAACATCTCATTGTGTTAACAAGGAACATTCATGGTCAACAAGATAGGCTTTTGTCAATTAAAATGTTATCTTCTCCTATGTGTGATGTTAAGTTAATGATAATATGTTATTTTCACTTAATGAGTTCATGAATGGTCCATATTTCACATTTAAAATTTTGGAGGTTGATGGAGATTAATCTCTAAGACACTAAATAAAGACCAGTCAAATATCTAATGCACACATTCACTTATAGTCATCTATAGGTGGGTAAAGAGGACTGTAAGGATACTCAAAACCCAAGTAATAGGTTTTGTATGGTCCAAAAACTTTGATGGAATTTCCTAATTCTATTCAAGGCTCATAGTGTTAATATTTTAGTCAACTTAGAACTTGCAGGCAACCAAAGTGGGAAAGTTGCAAATAGGACTGAGTTACCTTAACATTTTCGAATGAGGTTTTTGTCCATATAATGAATCACCTTTTGGTGAGTGTTTATGTGGTTTGTGAAATCATAAACACTTAATTATATAGTATTGAATGGATATGTCACCTCTAAACATGAAAGGAATATTTATAGGTCAAGAGAGGATAATGGTTGGATGATTTCATTCAATCAACATTTTTCTATAGACACTCAATGAAAGCTATAGTGATTTAGAGAAAAATGAACCTTAAACTTGAAAAATCCTTATGCATTGACTGAATAGAGATAGGATCATGACATTCAGTCATAATTTAGCTAATAATAATGTGAAATGGTCCTCAGTGCCTTAAGGAGAGATCACATAGTGTAATCACAGTGGTCAATTAAGAAAATGTCCACCTACATGAATTCTTGACTCTCCAAATGAGTACTTATAAGTGAGAAGTCAAAAAACTAGTTAGGAAAGTGAAAGGTTAATATTGGTTGATAAGATAGGGTTATGAAATGGAATGAGCACTCTCAAATGTATAATTTCACACTTCCATGTAGTCATCATATAAAACATAAGGTGAGAACCTATAGGAAATTTGTGAAATATGAGTTGTAATCTATAGTCTAACATAGTTAGTAGACCAGATTAAACTAATTTAGAAGTCAAGTTTGAAAAGTAAAGTATGGATAACTATGTTAAACACATTATCATATCTATTTAACATGTTTTCATGAGATCCTAAAACACAATGAATTAGGCAAAGACTAGTTTTCAAATAACACACTCAATCAGTCAAAAACCCTACATAGTCAAGTCATGGAAGCTATATTTGGGAAGAAAATCATTGAAATTAGGTTTAAAAGGTACTAATAAACTAGTAAAAATATGAATAGTCACACTTTATCCTGGTAAATAGGGGAGATGCCCTATGTTTTGTCTCATATAGAAAACACTCTCTCAACAAGGTAACCTATAGATTTGGTATGTAAGGAGTGAAATGGATAAAATGGAGATTGTTGAATGATTTTATATGTTTTGATAGGTTATATTATAAATAAAAAAAGTTTTTTAGGACTCTGAAGTAATTATAAACCCTTAGAAGGGTCAAATGCATAGTTGGACACAATTAGGCCTATTAGCCCTAAAACTAGATATGGAAACTAAAAGGCCTAATATTATTCATATGACCATGAAATCATTCATAATCACATTGATGACCATAATAAGAGAGTTTATGGTTGATTGGAGATCTTGTTTAGCATATAACATCACATAAGTGGTCAATTTGGCCTAGTTCCCTGACATACCTACTCAAAATGCAATAAGAAGCTTGAACAACCAAATTTTTATGCTCACACCTATAGGGATAGAGCACATGAGACCTAAATAACTTGTGGAGACTTAAAAGAGGTCATATACTCCAATTTTGTGAAAGTATTTCTAAGGTTGGACGTTAGGATTTTATGAATAATTATTAATAGTCCAAGCCTTCTAAAACCCTCTCAAAACCCTGATTTGGACTTGATAGAAAAGATATGGTGGGAAATGAATATAAAGGTGATAAAATGGCTATGAAATTTCTTGGGACATGTTTATAACTCCATAAATCTCCTTGACATCCACTTTTGCCTTAAAGTCACTTATACAAACAGGGTTAATACTAAGTCTCTTATAGGATTTGAATTATTTTTTAGGTGCAAAAGAGGATAGATAGGTCATAAAAATTGAGGGAGGTATTTAGATACTTATCCTTATAAAAATCATTTATCACCTTGGTTTAACATGAAAAGACCTCTACTATCTCATTCATCATAGGCAGTCTACAAAGATAGTGAGAAAGAAAAATGGCTCTCAAATATTTGAAGTGAGAAGTGTTATATGAGTTTTATTTTGGTCTATTTGATAGAACATATGACAAAGGAGGTTAAATTGAGTCACCTAACACCTCTTAAATGATATTTATTTGAGTAACTACAATCTAACTAAGTGACATATGTGAAGATTCAAGCCTAGAGGGCCAATGAATGACTATAGGCAGTAAGTGACAAGTGATAAGGATAAATTCATCAGTTAGGGAAGCATAATGACATGTAATGACAATTTCTCAACCTTTTCATGTTAATTAATATGTGTCAAGGATTATTATTTTAGTTTTTTATAATCAAGTGAACCCCTCACCATCATGAATGTAGTTTCAAAGAAAGACAATGAAGGGTCTACACCAACTTGAGCAAGGTGATCTATTTTAGATTGACACATGTTCATGACACCATCATAACTTATTTTACACCTCTTTTCATGGAATTTTAATTTGTTTATATAGTTTTAAACTTGTTCTTGTGACCTTTCATCTTCACTTATTATCTCTTTTCTCTTATGTCTATATATTTGTCTTTGTAATGGATCCATAATTGGTATGGAAAAGCCATGCTAGTTTTGATATCTCATTTAACTTTGAATATTTTTTTTTGAATTTGATTAATTATCTAAAATATCCTACTCAAATGTTTTAAGTGTTTTGTGTGGTTTTAAAGTAATGAATATGTTCTCCTTGCTTTCATGTCTGCTCTTGGATGCTTGTGTGAATGAGATTTCTTATAATAGGTTTCATAAAGTATATTATTTGTTAAGTGTGTATTTTAAGTGTGAGAGGGAATAGTAGTGTCTTGTATCACACATTATTTTCACCAATTTATAGTTAGGAATAACAATCTACCTTTTTTATAAATACTTATGCTAGAAGAACATAAGGTTGAATTTAGTTTGAGTAGTCTTCTTTCTTAAGTACGTTTGTAGTTGTGTTTTTTAAAGTTATCCTGGTATTTCACATTATTATCATAATTTTATTTTATGTCTCATTCTTCCTTTTTTACCCCCAATAATTATTAGTCTAGTTTAGTGTGAGCTTATAATAAAAATCAAGGGAGATAGCCCTTTCAAACCTAGCGATCTATCTCTTATAGTAGGCTTGTCTATGAGGAGAGATAGTTCCATGTTTTACTAAAATTGAGAAGGTATATTTGAATCGTCTAAGGTGAAATTTTAGTCTAAAAATTTAACTAAAGTTATGTGATGTAACTAAATTATTTTAGGATAAATTTGGGACCACGTGGAAGATCTGAAATTAAAAATGACTCAAGGGCCACACTAACACTAAGAAATGTAGCTCAGGGACTACTAATTTTTTTTAACCATTATAGATAGAATAAAGAATTATTCTAGTGTAAACTTGGTGAAAATGGTATCTAGAGTAAAAAATTGGATAATGACATGGAGAGTCCATTCCATCTAAGAGTACTAGTGTCAAAGTAAACATATGGGACCAATGTGATGTGCACATACCCCCAACTTGGATATTTTTGTATATGGATTTTAGATTGAGTCATAATAATATATGTTGGAGTATCTAAAATTAAAATAGAAGTGATCATGCCATGCATGATTCCCATAATCTAAGAAAACATGTGTAATTATATGTATAATTGAGCATATCTGATAATAAATGATTGATACTATGCAAACCTAGACTGTACCTACTTTACTATTTTGGTAATTCTAGAATTTTATGTTTTTAGAGCTATTGGATAATAGTGCATTCTCATGGTCAATAAAACACTACACTATTGTCCTCTATGTCGTGATATTGACCAATTAAGTTATTTTGTGCAAAACTAAGACTGATCTATATGTGACTATTTTTCACTATGTTTTCCTAAATCTAAGCTCTATAATATGTGTCTGTGTTGAAAACTATGTTTTAAGTGAATTAGGATGGTCTAATCTATGTGATAAATTATTTAAACCTTTTAGGATGTAAATAATGTAAATCCTACATTTTATTAGACTAAATCAATGAAATAATATGTAATAAATACATCTACTAATTTATTATAGAATTGACTAGCTCCGACTTCTCTAAAAATAGTATAAAGTATTACAAATAAAGACTTAGCTAGAAAATACTTGATGATGATGATATGAGTGCTATAAATTGAGATCAAAGCTTGTATGATTGTCATAAAATATATTCTTGTGTAAATACCTCTCCTATATAGTATCACCATAATTGTATAGTAGCACCATTATTGGTAGAGTGGTAGTAGTGTCCTTATATTGGTGGTAGTGTCCTCTATGTAGGACTTTATTGAATTTCTAGATTCACCTATGTCTAGATATATGTGGTTTTTTATAGCGTGCATGAGTCATAGAACCCGTTATAGTTCCTATAATAACTTATTTATTATAAAAAACCTAATCCTCTATATAACTTTGGCATGAACTATAAAGTGTGTTGGCTAGTAGGATAGGATGAACATCCTTAACAACCCACAATGAGGAGAGTTTCCTACATACCAATACTATAAAGAGGGATCAAGATTGATGTAGTCCTCTATACCTTAGTGCTAGTACAAGTGCAAGTGATGCTAGTACTATAGTGGCCTTGAGCTCTTTGAATGTGTTTTAGACTGGAAATCTAAAAAATCTGAGCTTAGGGTTGTTGTAGAGGGTAGTATGTATAATTAGGGAATAATAGGGATAAATAACCTTAATTATGATTAAGATGTTCTATGTTTGAATGTATATTTTAAAATTTATTTACATATAGTGGATAGAGGGATAAAATTCATGTATATATAGTATTTTATTACTTTTACAGATGATAAAATATGTCTAGGCCAACCTTATGAGGATTTAGTTTTGAAAATATATTTGTTTGGGAAAATTTGGGGCAAAGGACATTAACACCATTTTGGGGACACTAGCACCACATGACACTAGTATCCTTATTATGCCACTAGTGTCTAGCTAGCATAACACTAAGAATGAAGGGGCAAGATATTTAAATGAGGGTCTAAGACTAATTTTGAGATGACTAGGGATGTTTGTGACCTACATGAAGGATGGATATGTGTCTTAATAGGCTCTAGGTTAGGTTTAGGGATAAGATAGGGATATGCACTCTAAATTAGCACTCTTAGCACTCAAGTAACACTTTTGGTGATTACATTCACCCCCTAATTTTATAAATTTAGCAATGTAAAATGATGAGGATAAATGAAAAAGAAGCATACCTAGACTTATTTATGAAGTGAAGATTGTGAAGATGGATTTGAGTATGCAAAGTTGGGTATGCATATGTAAATCACGATCCAATGCATATAATATAAATTATATGTGCATAAATAATTACTTATTTAATAGATATCAAGACAAAAAACTAAACTGAGTAAAGAATTAAAATTGAGTAAATATATGAGAAAGAGGAAATGAACCAATAGACATCACTGCGCACACAGACCAATGCATGAACTTGGTGACAGCTTGTGTGTGTATGTGTATATAGTGACCAATTAGTGAATAGCTTGGACTGACCTTATGGATTGTTCAATACTCATGTGTGGGTGGCTTTTTAACTCAATATTATTTTGAATCTATCATTTCCCACCCTTGATTGGTGGATCATGACCTACAAATGGCTTGGATTGGACTAATATTGTGTCCAACCCTCTCATGTGGGTGGCTCAAGAACTCAATTAGGATATGCATCCATTATTACCCACTAATGTGTAGTATATTCATATTAAAATAAATTATGAGAAGTATTTTAAATGTCTAATTAAGTATATCTAACTATGTATGTCAGTGATAATATCCCCTAGAGTATATTAGGCACCTTTGAGCCACTCAGGATTGTGAACCACTACAGATGGAATAAGGAATGAAAATAGTGTGAAACATAAAATATGATTTTAGGTGTATAAAATGTAGATAATGACATGGAATTCATCATTTCATCTGATCAACTAGTGTGTAAGTAAATGCACAGAGATAATTTACCACACACGTGCCCCCAAATCTGATATATGAGCATATAGATTCTAGAATGAGTTTTAATAAATTGCATCTAAGTATCTAAACTGAATATGGGAATTTTCATGCCATGCATGATGCCCAAAATATGAGTGAATTGGTATTAATTTGAGATAAACTAGTATGAATCTAAGCAAAACTAAGTATAACCAATTAATCTATAACTAAATCTATGCAAACATATACTATACCTATTTTACTATTTTAGCCAATTAGGGTTGTTTTAAAACTAAGGATATTATATAGTAGATCCATAATTTGGGCAATAGTTCCATATATCACTAGTGTCACCATTTGGGTGCTAATTTCCTTCTAGTCTCAATTCTATGTAATTATACTTCTTCTTGAGTCACTATTTATCCACTATGTTTACCTATGTTTTATTTTTCATAATTAAGCCTCTATAATGAGAAAATTCACTATAAGTGAAATATAGGAGCCTAATCTATATGGAAAACCACTGTGAATGCCCCCTATTTTGAGGGGAGTTTTTGAACATGTGAAATAACTACCCTCAAAATAAAAGGATCTATAAAATGTGTGTTATCTAGAGCATATATGATAACTATTTGACAATTGAATATAATGTGCATAGATAAAATCAAAATGTAAAATGATCTAAGCATAACTATGTAATGTAATATGTATGTTAAGTCTAACATTTCTCAAGAGTGTCAAGATAAATGTAATCAATGTATGTAATAAGAAATATAAATAATACTGGTTATCTACCTAGGGGGATGGGGCATTATGTCCATCATGACACCCAAGTAGGAATGGTAAATGCATGAGGTCCCTCATGGCATCAAAATTTAGTGTGTAACAAGAAAATACAAGTGTCATGGCCATGATGCATATAAAAAAGCATACATACCAAACACATGAGGCATACAAAGTTGGCCAAGGGGATACAATATAAGGAACATGGGCACATGTCACTAAATATGAGAAAATAAAGCATACAAGAACATGTTTAAATGTCAACATACACAAGTAACAAAAAAATTGGCTTAGATCCACATATAAGGACATGTTCAAATATCCCCATACACAATCAGGAAATCAAACACAAGGACATGATCAAATGTTCAAAGCATACATACTATGAATAAAAGTGGCATAGAGCCAAGGGAAAATGGCATATTCAAATGGCCTTGAATATAAGAAACATATATGTACATTGTAATCAAAACTAGGAAAGCTATAAATGAAAGTATACATGAATACACAATAAAAATTTGTGTAAGATTGAATTTGTACATATGCAAAGTATAATGTAGTAATAGATAGTAAAAAATCTAAGAGTAGTATGATCAATATCCAAATATAACAATGCTAAAAATGGGATGTATAGTATAGAAGGATATAAATTGTTAATTGAAACTATGTATAGGATGTCCCCAAGTGGGTAAATGTTTCAATTGAATACCCATGTATCAACATATATGCCCCTGGCGGGTAGATAAAAGTAAGTCTAGATCAATTTAGTGGCCCTAAGTCCTGTATTAATCTAAAAACACTCGATAATAAAAAGTGAAGCATGTATTTATAATAAACCTAACTATATTTGGATATTTATCATGTGTAGTGTCTGGTGAATATAATAAATATAAATATAGTAATGCATATAATTTGAAATTTTATGTTTTTTAGTAATTATTTGAATGCTTTTATGTTTTTGAAATGTTATATTTTTTTTCTATTTTTTGGATCTAATCTTTGTATAAGAAACATGAAAATGAACTATGCACAAAGATAAATAGAGAAGTAAGGTATGTACAAGAAAATAATAACCATACTAGCTAGTGAATCTCATGGGAGACTCACAATCAATGTGACCTATGTCAAGTAAGGGAATAATGAGCATGCATGATGTGTGAAAGGGAAACTATGGTCCCATAATCTATTATACTGAGTGATTTATATTTGTATTTGCTTATGTAGTGGTGCTAGGTATCTATAACACTAACTATGGTGTACTGTGAACTATAGGGGTCTTAAGAACCCATATAGTATAAGAAGATATAGATAACATAGGTTCCCTATGATAAGAAACTTGATAATATAGTAATACTAATATAAAAAAAAGAGTGGAGGAAGGCGCTCTAGAATATATGAGATGTCTCTAACACAAGGGTATTTCTATTAATGGTCTCTATGGGAGAGTATGTGCATGTGTCAATATTTTAGGAGTAGATCTCACCTCTACTAATCACTCTACTAAATTCTATGGTGTAAAAATGGGAACTTTGCTCTAAGTTATAACTAATTACTATGTTATATATGGTAATTATGCTATAAAAATAATTGGTAATTATTTTGTATCATGTAATTATGTAATTACATATGGAAAAGGTAGAGGATAGTCATATGGAAGACCTTCAACTTTGAAAACTTGATTTCCATGTATGTATTTCAAGAATCTATGCATTTTGTATGGGATGTATGATAACTATTATATCCATGGCCTACCCAATAACATATCAAACACACCCTCACTAGATACTACTAAGAATTGAGTGGCCACATGTGCTATTCCAACCTATAATGGCATCAAAATATTCTTTATGGAGCTCTGAACATGACCTCTTAAACTAATAATAACCATGTGTATGGGGAATATATTTTTCTTTGAATACTCTAAATGTTGTAAAAGTGTCATAGTTCAAATGATAATGCTTGAGCTGTTGTCAACCATAACACTCTAGATAAGATGATGATCTATGTATCCTCATACAAAAAGTGGATATAAATATGTATCATCATCAATAGTATCTTATTCTGATAAGGTGATGAGTGGTCTAGCTAGAACTATAGTGTGTTACATACCAATGATATTATGCAATGGGTGTGCCTCCTCTATAATAGTGTGATATGAAGCTGGTGTTGGATGTGTTTGGTATTTATGATAAACACCCAAAGTATTCCCTCCCTCATTTTTATGTGTTTTTTAAATGGATATGATAATATTTTTAATGCATTTTCTTTAATTTTATATACTTTTGGTATCCCTATGGAGTGTGCCCACATTAGTAATGTTAGCCTCAAGAAAATCTTGTATCTTAGGTTTTAGGCTAATCTATTTGTTTGTTGTACATCCTGGTGCCTTGTGATAGTCATAGAATACATTGTAATCATATTTATTTGGAAGAGGATATTTCACACCAACCTATTTTATGGGAGGGAAAGCTATAACATTACATTTGAAGAGATGATGTAAAATCCATGATGGCAACTCTGAAAGGTTCATGAAGAATCTATGTGGAGGAGCCGATAAAACCAAGCAAGGAAATGGATCTAAAGATACATTAATTTTGGCCTTTTGATCACCCTTGTTCTCATTGAAACTTACCTTGTATGGTGGCTTATTTGAAATCTTATAATTTAATTCTAATCTATTGGTATACTTTAATTTTCCCATTAATAAAATCTTGACCTCTCTTTTCTTTAATGTGTGGCACGAACCTGTGAATGTTGGAAACTTGAACAAGATAACTTTGTGTAATAATGGTAGAAGACTTTGTTTGAATATGTCCTAAATCTCTTTGTCTGCCATGGGGCTAGTCAATTTATCTAATATAGTCTTGTATTGTAATATGTACTCTAAAAGATGTTCATTTGACTTTTGTTTCAACTGTGCAATTTGAATATATGAGATCTTGTCACTAATATTTATGAAAAATATGCTAAAAACATGTCTACCAAAGGATTGAATGCTATGATAGATTGATTTGGTAGTCCTAAAACCATTGTAAGGCATAATCCTTTAAACTTCATGGAAACATCTTTGTGAGAATCCAATCATTTGACAAATCATTTAAACATGTTGTGTGAAAAGGTCAAAGATGGTTCTCTAAGTCACCCTTACCATCATATAATCTAAGTTTAGGTGCCACAAATCTATATGGTAAAGGATTTTATGCTATGTGGTGTGCCAAAGTTTTATATAATATAACATTAGAATGAAAGGCATGTGATGGCCTAGTGGCTGCCTTTTTGAGATGTAGTTGAGGAACTAGCCTCAAGAGGTGTAATTGTCACTAAAGGTTGTTGAATAATTTTTTTGGCTATGCTAGCTAAGTTGACTCCACTATAGGTTTAAAAAATTTATTATCTATGGGGGTTGAATATTGACCATTGTTTAATTTTTGGAGTTTTTATAAAATAATAATGATGAGGTCATGTTGTATATCTGATTGTTTGGACATAAAATCTTGTAATTATTTATTATCAATCACATTAAATTGGTTGATGAATACTGAAATTATAGTTAAGGAAGTAGGCAAACAAGTTGTATATGTTGAACCTTTAAAACATTTTAATCTAAGAAAGATTGAAAAAATAAATATTGAAACAAATATGAAATTTTGGAACTAAAATTTGAACATAGACACAAAAATGATAAAAAATGTAAGAGCATCTAGGGTTAGGGTTTGGGAAGTGTTCAAAGTAAGATTCACCAAGTGTATTAACCTTTTAGGAATTAACCCATGTAAATCCTATGTTTGATTAAAGATTTGAGTAGACTTTATTAGGGAAACAATATGCAATAAATACATCAACTAATTTCTTACATAATTGACTAGCTTTGACTTTTCTAGAAATAGTAATAAATAGTGCAGTTAAAAACTTAGTTAGAAAACACTTGATAAAAATGATCTAATTTTTGTAAAATATGATAGAATCTAGTTTGAGTGTCATAAAGTAGATCCCTTTATTATGACCCCTTTTGGATAGTAGTGCCCTAATTATAAAATAGTGCCATTATTGGTAAAATTGTGGCAATATTTTGAAATTGGCAGTAATGTCCTTAGTGTAAGACTATCTCAAACTTCTGGGTGCACTAGTGTTGAGATGTATGGGGTCTTGTATGACATGCATGAGTTTTAAAACCCTATATAATTCCTATAATAACTAATTTATTATGAAAACCCTCATCCTTCATACTACTAGGGATTGAGTTGAAAAGTGTGTTCAATAGTAGGATAGGTTCGACATCCTCAACACCTAGATCAGGACTAATACTATTACTGTGATGATAATTTACTACACACCAATACTGTGAGGAAGGATCAAGACTGATATAATTATCCCCACCTATGTACTAGTGCAAGTGCACTTAATGCTTGTATGATAATGGAATTGAGTGCCTTAAATGTGTTTTAGACTATAAATCTATAAACTTTGAGCCTAGGGATGTTAAAGAGGGTAGTATGTAGAATTAAGGAAGAGTAGGCATAAATAACCTTAATTATGCTCAATTATTCTATGTTTAAATGTGTATTTTTCATCTAATTTCCATCTAGTGGATAAAGGTCTAAAATTCATGTATATAATGTATTGTTACTTGTACAGAAGATAAAATATGTTTAGTTTGACCTTAGGAGGATCTACTTTTGACAATATATCCATTTGGAAAAATCTAGGGCAAAAGACATTAGCACCATATTAGGGAAACTATCACCACTTTAAGCTAGTGTCCTTATTATGGTGCTATTGCCCAGCTAGTAGAACACTAGGCATGAAGGGCTAGGATTAGGAAATGAGGGTCTAGGACTACTTTTGAGATGATTAACGATGCATGTGATCTACACAAATGATAGATAAGTGTGATAATAGGCTTTGGGATAGGTCTAGGGCTAAGCTAATGATATTCAATCTCAAGTAGCACTCTTAGCACTCAAATACCACTTTTAGGTGATTACACAAACCTTTGTGAAAGCCCCCTATTTTTAGGAGAGTTGTTAAAAATATAAAATAACTTTCATAAAAACAAAAGCTATGAATCATGTGTGTTAGACTAAAAACATTTGATATATGCATAATAAACCAATATAATGTGTATACATGACATAAAAATGTAAAATAATTTGAGCATAAGTTGGTAATGTACATTGTATGTTAGATCTAGCATTCAAATAGTTTTCAAGCTAGATATAAAAATATAATAATGTATATGAACATCAAATTTCAATATAATATGAGTAAACTACCTAGTGGGATCAAACATGAATTCCATCAAGGTACCCAAAGAGGAAGGGAAGATGCATGAGGTCCCTCATGGCATCATAAATTGGATCTGAGTGTAACAATAAAGAGACAAGTGTCATGGCCATGATGCACACATGAAATCATAAATACAAACACATGAGGCACATAAAGTAGGCCAAGGGCCCACAATACAAGGGACATGGGCACATGTCATTAAGTCTGAGAAAGAACATACAAAGACATGTTCAAAGGTCCACATATGAAAATATTAAGAAAGGTTGAATTAAAGCCACATGGAAGGACATGTTAAAATGTCTACACATTCAATCAAAAATAAAATAAAATGATATGGGAACATATACAAATCATACACAAAATGAAAGGAATTGGCATAGATTCGTATAACAATGGTATATTTAAATTCCCTCGAATAGATGTAGAATTAAAGAGAGATAAGCAGATCTAAATTAGTAAATATTGAAATGAAATTATACATAAGCATGTAGTACAAATCCATGTAAGAGAAAATATGTACATAAGCTAATTCTATAGTAGTAGTAGTTGATAGAAAATTTGTGTAGTATAGGATGATAAATATCAAGATATAAGCAATGCAAAATCTATGATATGGAGTATAGAAAGATATAATTTAATAAATTGGAAGATGTGTCGTATGCTACCCTTAATGGGTGACTACATCAATGCTTGATTTTGTGTATCTATGTATGTTCCTCCAATGGTTAGATATTAGAAAATCTACATTTTGTATAGAGGACCTAAGTTCTATAGTAATATGTGAACACTAAAAGAGAACAAGTGAAGCATGCATGTATGATAAAACTAACTATACTAGTATAGATAAAATATTTAATTTCTCAAAAATAAAAGGAATGTAAACATGGAAATGCATATAATCTTAAATTTGTAATTTTTGAGAAAATAATTTTACATTGTTTTTAGAATATACTATATTATTTTTGTCTTTTTTATGTATAAGCTACATATAAGTAACATGAAAATGAAACTATATAAAAAGAGCAAGGTAAGATAAACTATGTAGAATAATGTGTAAGTAAAGGAGATTATTTACAAATTAGATGTAGTGCCTCTATATACCTAAGAGTACATCCATAGGATGTGGATAGTCAAATGGTAGATATGATGGTAGGTCATCAAATGTAGAATACTAAATTTTTCCATACATGAATAAAATATCATCATTGTGATCATCATACCATGTTGTCAATAGAAGCATAGCCTTATCCTTGGTATTAGTCCAGATTATGTGAATCCAAATAGATTGTTGCTCTAATGTGTAGGAAGCCTCACGTGTAGTCCTAGGGTAAAACACATTGGACCATGGGGTATCTATATGAAATCTATGATTCTCATCTATGACATCATGTAGAATGTGAATTGTGTGTCCCTCATAACTAGAAGTTAAGCATCTATCTATCTAATCAATGGTGGCATCCATTTCCTCTAACCATGTACGTATAAGTTTAAACTATATATGAGTGATTGTACTTATGATGAAGAGTAGTGTGTTGACCACCTTTAGGTTACATGAAATTGGTAGTGTGATATGACCAAAGGAGTAATGATAATGTATAACATGTTGTAACTCAATCTCCTAATGTCTAATGTGTTTTAATAATGACAATATATAAGTGTTGAGATCTAAATCATCATCTATAGAGATATGAGGGAGGTATTAGTTTTTGATGAAATCTTAAATATTCAAGGGATCTTTTTATGAATGTCTATGTTGGTGAAGAGTCCATTTTGGTGCCTATAATAGTGGAGGTGGAGGTTGTGTAATATTTCCCTAAACCTTGATCTTATTCAATTTTTATTGTAATGATGAGTATGTATCTTTATCATGTCTATTAATCGTATGAAAATGAAAAAGGGCCTATCATTTTGTTGTGATAATTTGCTAACAAATTTGAGTTGAATTATGGGTAGTTCTATCAATACTTTATCAAGTAATATCTAAAAAATATAGTATGGCTTGTCTTGTGTACTAACTTACTAAATATGGATAATTATATCAATATTCATAGATGTAATCATATGTACTAAGTGTATATAATAATCTGACTCTAACTATAAGTGAGTGTCTGGGCTTGTATCTATGAAGCTATGCATTGGTGGTGATGGTTGTCTAGGTAAAGGTATGAATTCCCTAGAATAATATCTTTACTACCCAAGGCCTATTGGTGTGAATTTAAATATATATAATAATAATCAATATTCATGTGTTATATGTTATCCTCTATGGTTGTCTTAGAATCTGTATCTAATTTTCTAATGTACACTTCCTTTGAGTTTACTAGTAATGATAACTATGCTATGTGAATCTCATTATCTACCATGGGAAGGGATAACTGTGTTATCAGAGGATCATTATCCATCATGGGTGAAGGTAATGGTGTTTTTTGAAGACCACTCTCCCACATAGGTGGAGATAATGATGGTGTAGGAGGATATATAACTAGTATAAGAATAGTGGTGATAGATTCCCCAATCTCATTTGTATGTAGTTTTTCTATAAGAATTATATGAGGTGGGGACTCTATGATAACATGAGGTATCCCATTTTAATATATAATTGGGTTAGTAGGTTAGGTAACTCTATAATATTTGAATTTTTGGTTATCAATTAGACATGTGTATAAATATCCATCATGTAAAAACTTGACACATCTATGAAATGTAAAGGGTACAACCTCCATGACATGTATCCAATGTCTACCAAGTAATAAATTGTAATGCAAATGATTAGGCATCACATGAAATTGTGTGGATAGGGTTTTTATCCCAACCATGATATCCAATGTAATATAACCCAATGCTTATTGAAGAATGTCATCAAAACCTTGAATGTTATTATATGTTTTCTAAATGGATTATATATCAAATCCCATAGTATGAAAAAAATGTGAGGATGCATATGTTAAGAATTTAACCACTATCAATTATAACTCATTTAATAGCATTGGTTTTGATTTATGCCTAAATTAAGAGTGGTAAAATCTGATTGATAACTATCTATGATGGAAAATCATCATTGAAAAAGCTTAACATCCTCAATGTCTTTGATAATGTTCATGATAGATGCAAAATAAGTTAGTTATGTATCCCAAGGCAAAGATGTATGATTGAATGTTTGAAAAATAATATCTTTGAATATAATTCCTTTTAAATTAATTCCAATATAGAAATATTAGATGGTGTATTTCTCAATTGATCCATAATATCATATACTCTATGAAAATTCTTATGTCCCATTGTATTTTTGGGGGAAGGGGATGGATGGTGGGATTACATTGTTCCTATATAGGATGAGGAGGCATGTGATTCCATCTAGTAATAGTTTAAACCAAAATATATAATATTTATTGAGGTTGAGTAGTAGAGGTGGGATGGGAATAAGTTATTCAACTAGTCTAGGTGGAGGAGGAACAAAAAGAGTCCTCTGATATCTCTATCATTGAATAATAACCAGAGGTAACTTAAAATTGGCCATGAAAAAATGTTCTCCATAGAATGGGAGATCAAGAGGAGGTGGACTAATGTGTGAAGTAAGTTGAATTATAATTTGATCTGTGAAAGTTTTGACATACATGGGCATAATTATACAAATTGTAGGTAATAAGCATGCAAAACCAACCACCAAAATTTGTACCAAAAGGAAGAAAATTACTTCTATCATAATAATCATGATGAAAGGATGACAACTGAATATGAGAAAGCTATATACGTAATAAGGGAAATAATAATGGTACACTTGAGTTTTTAGTCAATATGTTCAAAGTATGTTGGGTTCACTAGAAGATTTAACTTTAAATGGGGATTATGGAATGTAAAACCCTAGTTTGTAAAAGTGATGGAATAATAAATCAAGGAATACATATAGAAATATAAAAATCAATTTGATTTATACAATAATTTATTTAACTAATTAGTATATAAATATTAAGTGAATTACAAGATATGTAATTAGATAGAAATTGATTGAGACAAATGAATGATAGGCTAAAAACTAGCATAAGAAATATATAAAGTGTTGTGAAGAGTAATAAGGAGTCACAAACCATCCTAGATAATAGTGAGATCTTTTGGATAGTATCACACCATGCTAGTGTCCTATGTTATGTGGTAGTGTTCTTTTACAAGTAGCAATAGTGAACTTATAAGTATACCTTCACCTAGTTTTAGGGAGTCTATGCCTTTATGTATTGATGCTAGTTCACATTTTTGTTCCTTATTTTGATTGATTCCAATCCTAAAACATAGACCCCCATGTTTGTTATGGTATTTTACATTCACAAGTAGAAAAGAATGGTGTTATTAGGGTAGGCTGGACATGACCTCAACACCCCATGCAAAGAGAATTTCTTACATACCAATACCTCGAAAGGGGATCGAACCCAATTTAATTATCCTAATCTATGTGATGGTGTAAGTATAAATGAATGTTAGTATTATTACCGATTTGAGTATGACTTGAGATGAGAGATCTTAGTAATATGAGATATGGGATAGTATAGATGGATGTATTTACAAAGAATAATATGGATGAATGATCTTGATTTGCATAATTGTTTTTGAGTTTGTTTATGAGTATATACATATGATTTCTATCTAGTGGATAAGTGAATGAAATTGGTCTATATATAGCATTTTGGTTCTTCTTAAGATGTGAAATAGGTATAGGATGACCCTAGGAGTGCTTTAAGGAATGAAAAAATATCCATTGGGGGATTAAGGAGAAAAGGGACATTAGTGATACCCTTTGGTCAATAATGTAGTCTACTATATTCCAAAGGACCATGATAATGTCCAAGTGGTAAGAGAAAGCAAAAATAAGACCTGGGTGCATAGGGTGTGGCTTAGTGCTACTTTTGGTATATATGGGAATGGGTTGGACTCACACAAAACATCCAAAATGATCAAGAGAGGCTAAAATTTAGGTCTAGGGCTAAGCTAAGGACAAGGTGGTATTAAGTGATACTAATTGCACTAAAATTACATTTTAGATCACTACACTTGTGTATGTATGTCATGCTTATGTGTTTATGGATTACTTATGGATATATTATTGTGTGTGGTGGTCACCTATTAGGATTCAAGATAATTAGGGCTTGGAACACGTAATTATATCAATAAGTTGGGAGGTGAACACCTTCTCCCTTGACATGCATGATGTGGATGAAAAATGAAGTGTTATGTAATTGTTGTGGACAATTATACTTGTTTTGTTATTGTGGAAAAAATAGTGTATGGTTTGTATTTATATGTATAAGTTTACAATAAAAATAAATAAACAAATAAATAATTAAAAATAATAATAAAATGGATATTTTTTAATATGTTATTACAGGATTGTTACAATTTATTTAAAAAATAGTGGGAGTGTTTGTTACTTGGGATTATGAATTTGGAAAAATAATTGATAGTCATGCATATGAAAATTGCATTATAATAAACTATTGTTATGGTTTTTGTAAAGCACACACAAGTTATTTTTACTTAATATTGTGGAAATTGCAAAAAAACTTAGCATTCTTGTGTATTTAAACTAAAATATGTTACATAGAAATAAAATTTATGCAAGCAATTTTTCTTGGAAGGGAAATCGTATATTTGTAAAAAAATGTTTGTTATTTTACATAGATTGTGTTTTCCTAAGAAAAAGATCTAGTAATTGAAGTAAATCACATGTTTAAATGAAATATGTGAATAGTAGTCAATATTGCACTCGATAAAAAATTTCTCAATATAGACCATAAATAATTTTCTTACATTATAACTAGCTTTGAAGATGTTATTCTTTGATGAAGATTACATAATTGTGATCTTATATATTTAAAATCATTCTCTTTGTTACTTCATCCCATGTCAAACCTAGACCCTTATTGAATCTTTAAAAAAATGAAAAAACACCAAATAAGGCCCTTGTATAGAAAACAAACAAAAACATAAGGCTCAAAATAAATCAATTATGAGATTGTATATGTGAAGAAGTGAACTCAGGATAAATTTTAGCCCAGATAAAAATTAACTTGGGTTTTTTTTGGGTGAATCTTTAAGTATGTGTTTTGAAATTATGGATAAATTTATCATATGGTGTTTAGGTGAGAAGGCAAATTGATAGGTGAATCATAACATGGTGTAGAATCCAAAAGGCCATGTGACTACACATAAAACCTACAAACACTTCCTTCATCCTTTTCCTTTTATTGAAAGTTTCTATTATGAAAATATTGGTGGATGTTTGTTTTCATATAATGATGAACAAGCTCATATTGACTTTTGATAGAGTGGCCAACTATATTTATATGTATGAAATTTATTTTAAACAATAGGCAAGTCAAAATATAAAACTACCTTACACTCAACAAATATAAATTATTCACCAACCCCTAAAATATCCAAATTGTAATTTATATAACAAAAATATGTATGAATTTACAAATAATAACCACTAAAATTTACCCTAAGTTAACTACACAATAACCTATTTACCTATATACGAATAATCTCAAACTACCCTTGGGAAAGTAAGTTTAAACCACATATTAAACTATAGATATTGTGTGTGTGTGTGTGTGTGTGTGTGTGTGTGTGTGTGTGTGTGTGTGTGTGTGTGTGTGTGTGTGTGTGTGTGTGTGTGTGACACACACACACACACAAAAACATCTTATTGAGATAATATATCTATCAGAGTTGTTGCCAGAAACTAGATAATGCAAATGCAATGGAGACGTGATCACACGAGATGAAGCTAGTGCACATCACATAGATGCTAAAGCAATTTGAAATTATACAAGAAGATAAATTGCACAAGAAAAATAAGAAAAAACCCAATATTTGATTAACATGAGATGGCCAAACTGAGGAATACATATATAAGAGCTTGTAACTCCACAAAAGGTGGTCAAGGCACCCCAAAAATAGATTGGTACTCCTCCATGAAAGGTGATGACAAGGTGATAAGAATAGATAAGTAACTCCCATCAAGGGAGTTACTTATAACATTCTTATGACACCTATGACACATCTATGACACACATCTCCACATAAGCTAGCCTATCCCACAAATGTAGGAAAACTCCATGTATGCACAAATATAATTTTCCTAATTAAATAATAGGGGAAAATAAAAACCTACAATAATACCCCCAATAAGTGTAGCTTAGGTGGGCAGTGTGGAAATATAAAATGGGTCCTGGCAACTAGGCCTGATGAGGTACCCATGTACAAATGCAATCTCCCATAAGATAGAGAAAAGGAGAAAACCTGTAGGAAAAAAATCCCCCTTAAAAGAGAGACATAAAATAAATGAAGAGGCTAGTGGTCCCCCTCGAAGATAATGTTGTTACAGATGTGGACCGCACCCGAAGAAGAGCTCGTAGATGAATGAACTTGCTCTCAGTGAAAGGTTTGGTGAAGATGTCTGCAACCTACTCTAAAGATTGGAAAAATATCAAGTCAATGACTTGACTATGAATAAGCTCCCAAATGAAATGCATGAGAATCTCTATGTGCTTGGTCGACTGGTGCTAAACTAGATTCTTGCAAATTTGAATGGTACTCTAGTTGTCACAATAAATGATGGTGGGCTGCCTGATAGGAATGCCAAACTCAAAAAGTATCCTTTGAAGCCAAATAGCCTCAGTAGTTGCATTAAAATCTCCCCTATACTTTACCTCTATGGATGATATAACAATAGCATTGTGCTTCTTGCTAGACCAATTGATAGGACCAGAACCTAGAGAGAAACTGTAACTAGAAGTGGACATGTGAGTTAGTGAATTGCTAGGCTAGTCTGAATCTGTATATCTAAGCAAGTCAACCTCTATGCTAAATATGTATTGAATTCATATCTATGTGAACCCTATATTTAATGCAAGATCCTCTTAGCTTCTTTCCAATGTAACTCATGAGGTCCCTGCATAAATCTGGAGACAAGTCCCATTGTATATGATATATCAGGCCTAGTGTGAGTCAAGTAGATGAGACTACCAACAAGTTGTCAATACCAAGTGACATCAACCAATGGTGAAGAATAGTCAGCCTCAAGCTTAACTCCTGATAGAAAGGGAGTCAGAGATGGCTTGCAATCAGCCATGTGAAACTGAGCCAATAATTCAAGAGCATACTTAGGATGTGCAAGACAAATCCCTGAATCTGACTGTGAGATCTTGATGCCAAGGAAGTAGTGCAACAAACCCAAGTTTGTCATGTCAAATCTATCCTAGAGAGATGCCTTCACTATTGTAATAGCTGATGAAGAACTCCCAGTGATCAAAAGGTCATCAAAATATAGGACCAAAATTAGGAGCGAATCATCTTGCCGTAAGAAGTAGACATTGGGGTTAGAATGGCACCTAGTGAAACTTGCTATGAGAAGGAAGGAATCCATCTTGGCATACCAATCTCAAGGGGCCTATTTGAGGCCATAGATAGATTTCCTAAGTCTGCATACTAAGGAAGAATCCTGAACAAATCCTGGCAGCTATTCCATGTAGATCTCCTCCTCTAGGTCTTCATGAAGAAAGGTACTCTTCACATCCATCTAGTGCACATCCCAACCATGTGCCATGGTAATAGCCAAGGTGAGTCAGATAGAAGTCATCTTTGGAACAGGTGCAAAGGTCTCTAAGTAGTCAATGCCTACCACCTATGAGAAACCTTTGGTGACCAATCATGCCTTGTACTTATCAACTGACCCATCTACTACAAACTTGGTCCGATATATCCACCTACATCGAACCATATTTCTTCCCTTAGAAAGTGAAGTCAAATCCCAAGTGTGATTTTTGATTAAGGAAGAATATTATTCCTCCATAGCACTATCCCACTTAGGTACCCTTGATGCCTCTCAAAAAGTCTATAGATTTGAAACTAAAGCAAAGAAGGCATGTGGATCTCTCTAAAAATCCCCCTAGTATGTTTGTCATCTATGGGATCTCCTGCCCAAGTGCCATCACTCTCAAGTGTTTGTTTGGCCCAAAGTGGCCTGGAAGTGGGTGAGTTAAGTGCTAACTCCTCATCCTCTGAATGACTAGAGGTGGATGACTCTGCATCACTATCCTCACTATCTAAACTTGAAGAATAAGAAGAAGAAGAAGAAGATGTCTTTGGCTCAAGAACCTACTATGGCTGATCTGAATCTGATGAGGAATCATCATGAAGAAGTAGATCTGATGAGGGAGAAGAAGTGCCAAGTGTTGAGTCTCTAGGACTCTCCTACAAGTGGGCACTTATCTTAATGAACAACTCATGAGTGGTGGGATCTAGAAGGTGATACCACTTAATACCATCCAGATATCCTACAAAGATGCAAGGCTTGGACTAAAATTCCATAGCTTTACATTTCTTCTTCAGTATGTAGGCCATGGCTGGGGATCTAAAAACCCTAAGGTGCTTAACATCAGGTTTCCTTTTATGCCAAGCTTCAAAGGGTGTTATCCCTTTCAAATAATTGTGAGGAACCTTGTTTAAAATGTAGAAAACACAATTGATGGCTTCAGCCCAGTACTGTGGTGCTAAGGATTTGGAGTGAATCATACAACTACCCATCTCTTTCAAGAACCTAGTTTTGCATTTTGCAACCCCATTCTGTGAATGAATGTAAGTGATTGTGTGCTGTAAATCAATCCCCTCTATGGTGTAAAACTACTCATAATTGTTGTTGACATACTCCCCTCCATTATTAGTTTGAAGAACCTTGATAGATTTCTCAATCTATTTCTCAATAAGAGCCTTGAAGTCTAGAAAATTTTCAAACACTTCAGACTTTTCTTTAAGAAAATATATCCAAGTGTACCTAGAGAAATCATTAATGAAAGTGAGGATGTACTTGGCCCTTGTGAAATATGGTTTGGGAAAGGGTCCTGATACATCACTGTGGACTAACTCCAAAGGTTGTGAAGCCCTCCAAGCTTTGCCTTTGTCAAATTTTGCTTCGAGATGCTTCCCAAGGGAGCACCCCTCACAAAGTCCTTTTAAGAATTGGACACGAGGTAAGCTAATGACCATGTCATGTTTGAAAAGTTGTTCAAGGTAGCGGTAGTTAAGGTGGCCAAACCACTCATGCCATAATTTACTAACTCCATCTGAATGAGTCAACAATGCTATTAGAGAAGAATCAAGTGTAAAGTGTGAGGTGTATAACCTTGCTTGGTGATCTGTCCTACCCACTGCCATTGTAGTATCACTATGCAACTCCCTGATAGCCACTAAATTTGGTGAAAACTTAACTCTCATTCCCAGACCAATGTGAGTGATTTGGTACATTGATAGGAGATTGGTTGAAAGAGAAGGAACACTTATAACATTATTGAATGTTCCTCCTTCCATTTCAACTGACCCTCTCCCTACAATGGAAATTGATGTGTCATCACCCAAACTAATTAAAGTCATGTTACAGGGCTCTAAAGATGAAAACTCAACTATGAAAGAGCCCATGTGGTGATAAGCACCTGAGTCAATGACCCATGAAGATGTAGAAGCTGTTGTAGCTATGAGGGCCTTGCCCTTTTCTTTCTCCTTACCCTTGCCTTTTGCCTTAGTAGAATCTTGGGTAGATGAATTCTGCTTGATGGACTCAAGAACACCTATGTTGTGCTTGTCTAGAAGATGAGTTAGGTGATCTATTTGTTTCTTCATGCATTTGTGTTCATCATGACCTGTCTTCTTACAATAGGCACAATTAACCTTCTCCGTCTTAGGTTTAGCATTGGAGGAGGAAGACTTAGTGTTGTTTTTGGCAAGATTGTTGTTTTCTTTCTTCTTCTCCTTTGTTGAAGTCTTATCCTTACCATTTCCAACTATCAAAGCTTAGGGTTGAGTAGACTTCATTGTGACCATGTGAATTAGCTTATCTTGCTCCCTAGTCAAGTTGGAAATGAATGAATCTAAAGAAGGCATTTTCCATGTAGTGCCAAGGGCATTTTTTGTGGCATGGAAAGTAGAGACAAAGACTGAATAGCTTGGACCTCACTTTGTGAGAATAGAAAGGATGAGTTGATCATCTTTCTTCTCTATCCTGCATTCTCTCAATTGAAATCTAAGGGCCTTAAACTTAGTGAAGAAGTCCTGTAGGCTGTCAAATTTGCTAAGACTTAGACTTATGAGTTTGTTTTTGAGCTCATGACCTTTCATCTCATCAAGCTTCCCAAATAAGATTTCTAGGGTGTCCCATATGTCTTTGGGAGTCTTGGATGTTTCTAAATGGAAGAGAAGTTTTGGAGACATGGACAATCTTAGTAATCCATAGGCTTCATCACTAGGGTTGTACCACTTGACCTTTTCAACATCAGTGCTAGGTTCTACTTCAGTACCCATGTTGATCCTATACAACCCTTTGCTTCTAAAAATGATTGAAATTTTAACCTTCCATTCATGATGGTTGAAGGGTGTTAGGGGTTTAAGTTGAAAATAATCCATTTTAAGCTAAATTTAGGTGAAGTTGTGTTGATTGCAAGTTGTGAATTTATGTAGAAAGGAGAATGAAAGCAAAGATTGCAAGTGCTTAAAAGCAATCACACCCCCCCAAAATGTTGAGCCCCTCCCAAATATGCAAGTGCATGCTCAAGAGACATCGGGCTCAGTTGAGAATGCGTCTTAGAGCAATTAGTGCAAGACTTTAAGCAAACATGATGTCAAACTCAACTAAAAGTGCGTCCTAGGAGACCCAAATTTTTGGCACTTTATAAACTAGTGTTTTTTAACAAATAACAAGCCTACGTTGTGGAGAATTGAATTAAAAACACTTTTTCAAAAAATGGTACCCAAATCCAAGGTACTGTTTGTAAGATATTAAAGATTCAATTTTCCTATAAACTAGTGTTTTTGCAAAAAAAAGCACTAAAACATTAAAAAATGCCTGTTTTGAGAGAGAAAGTGGCCTTCCAACCACTCATTGGACTCGGTATAGAGTAAGGAATCTGAAGGAGGTTTGTGTGAGGGGAAATTGGCCTCCTGCCAACCTGGGCCTCACCCTTTATCTTCGACAGGCGAAGATACAAGTTTAAATCTAAACTCCCAAATTATCAAATTGTCTAAAATACTTAATATTCAGTCAAATTGATTGATTTTTTTTAACAAGTCAATTTTAACTGAAAATAATAAAGTAATAGATAGAATGAAGTGGAAGTCCAAGTATATAATGGCCCACCTGAGACGCCAAGCAAGGAAGGGGCGCCATTTTCAAAAAAATAGTTCTGATTTTGCTAGGCAGAAAAAAGATATTGCAATTGCAGACCTCAACGCACAGCAGCAAGTGGAAATCATAGAAGAGAAGAGACAAGGTTTTAATTTCAATGCATAGCAGGTCTGGTAGAATTTTCTCATCAGAATAAGGTGTGCACTTCTAATTTCTTGTAGTCACCGTTTGAAGGAGAGATGGTACAGACAAAGCAAAGTGCAAGTCAGCCCCTACAGAAGGTGGTGTGAAGAAGCCTCATTGATTTAGGCCTGGCACCGTTGCTTTGTGTGAGATCCAAAAATAATAGAAGAACACTAAGCTATTGATTCAAAAGCTGCCCTTCCAGCATCCAAGAAACATAACCAGATTTGTAGAGATTTTTTTTCTGCAGAATGACTAGAAAAAAAAGAAATTCCACTAGCTTCCTGAAGCCACAACAGATCTATACAAGATGTCTTGGCAAATTTTAACTTAGATATCTAAAGGGAGATTTGAATGAAACTCAACATAAGTAATTTTTTTAACAAATTTCTGTATGGATTTGCATGAGTTTTCAAGAAACTCTACCAAAACTCTCAAATGCAACTGAGTTAAACAAAAAAACTACTAAGAAAGCAAAGTAAGAATTCCAAAATAAACTACTATCATAACCAAACACATGATTACCGGGGTGGCTATGATACCATATCGGAGTTGTTGCCAGAAACTGGATAATGCGAATGCAATGGAGACGTGATCACATGAGATGAAGCTAATGCACATCACATAGATGCTAAAGCAATTTGAAATTATACAAGAAGATAAATTACACAAGACAAATAGGAGAAAACCTAATATCTGATTAACATGAGATGGCCAAAGTGAGGAATACATATAAGAGACAACATAAGTAACTCTTCCACAAAAGGTGGTCAAGGCACCCCAAGAATAGACTGTAACTCCTCCATGAAAGGTGATGACAAGGTGCTAAGAATAGAGAAGTAACTCCCATCAAGGGAGTTACTTATGAAATTCTTATGACACCTATGACACATCTATGACACACATCTCCACATGAGCTAGCCTATCTCACAAATGTAGGAAAACTCCATTTATGCACAAATATAATTTCTTGAATTAAATAATAGGGAAAGATAAAAACCTACACTAATAATATCATATCATTAATATGTATATAGCATCTTATTAGAGGGAGAAATAAATTAGTATATATTTGATCAAAAAAAATTGGAAATGTGTGTGGGGTGGGCAAGGGAGTCAAGGCCAAATATCCTTACTACAATGAGATGGTAGCATGATGTAGTCCCACCAAGGTGGGGTCGGCCCACTAGTTGCCTATTTTTATAACATTTAATGGATATACAAGTATTTTATACCCTTAGGATATTAAAGTAATTAAATAATATATGATTTATTATTTATTAAACATAGGTTGTAAAACCTCATGTAAATAAAGAATAAAACGAAAGTTATTTATTACTTACCATTTATTTAAATATAATTATTGAGGAAGGATGGACCTGTTGGTTTACAATGGTCACTTCCCCTCATCCCCATTATAAATAAGGTTCTACCCATATTGGTTTATTATCTTTTTATGGCATCTAAGCTAGTCAGGTAGATTTGATCAGCAAGCCATTTTCCATTGATACATCAATTTATACGATATTTAATATTTAAATTGATTTATTTTCAGGCTTGGGAATCCATATTGGTTGATTTCTAGCCCTTTGTGGTATATTATAGTTTAAAAATCTCATAACATTCATTCAATGACCTAATTTGATTTTTAAAATATCCATTAAAGTATCATTCATTATTATTGAGCAATTCACTAGCAAACATAGATAAATATTTTATCTCATATATTCCCTGGGATGCCATTAATTGTACTATATGGTCTCCCACTTGAATAATTTTTTTTTAAAATATATAGAAAACGTTGGTTCTAGTTTGTAGTGTTTAAATAACATATACTCATCTTATTTTCCTATATAAGCCTCCTGAAAGCATCTATAGAGCCTATGAAGGCTTCCTTAAGCACTAATAAATTATTATATCTATGTGGGGTGCTACAATTTAGTTTGATAAGCTTTAAAAAATAATTTTTCAATCAACATTGAATTTTTTAATTTAATTCATCATCAACAGGAAAAATTTGGAAGATTAGCAAAATTGCATGTATTTTAGATGTTTGTACTAGATTTTATGTTGTCAAAAGTATTTATGTTAGGAACCCATGTCCTACCCTTCTATTTGCATTATTAGTGTATCGGTCCCTGTGGATGCATATGCTTTAAAAGTCATCCCTTTATCATATTTGAATAATCCTGCATACATGGGAAGTAGTAGTTGTTAGAATATATTTAGTATTTAAGTAAGTTTTGAGGCCCAATGAAGGCATTTGTGAATATTATTGTATTGAGTTTGATCAAAGGAGGTTGCCCCTCAAAGTGTCATGTGATCTAGAGGTTATTTTGATTTATTTTTCAAAGTTTATTTTGTTGTTCATTTATTTTTTATTTTTTGTAAATATGTGTATAAGAATACTCACACGTGGTATCAAGACACTTTCTTGGCATATGGGTAGATTTTATAGAATATTTGTTTTAGTAGTGGATTTTTAGGAGCTGCAACATTTATGGAAATATTTTTCCTTGCTTCCATTTTATACATATTTATTTTAGGATTGGATAAGGGTAAATACCCCTCTACATAATTATGTGAAGTACTTCATTATAATTCCTAAAAATAATTGTGAGGAGTACCATAGGAACCTCAAAGTAGTTGGCCCATTGAGTGGACTTACGAGCAAAAAGGGAAATGGATCCATCCTAATCAACTAGTTTCCACCCATGAGGCAAACTAAGAGTTATCACTTAGGGTTAAATCCATGGTTAAATATTTTTGGGAGATCGGTACTCATTCAGACAACATTGGTGGCCAGAGAGACTCCTTAAAACCCATAGGTACCTAAACAGACTTGTGGCCTATATCCACCATAGCAGTTTTTGAAGACTAACAATAGAATGTTCACAATTGAGAATAGTTGGTAACCACACACTTATCGATAGAATTTTTGGAGGAGCAAGAGTAAAAAAAATAATTTTTTTTCCACATCTCTCCTATAATTTTTTTAACTCTTAAAATTTCTTTTAACACCTAAAATTAAATTTTCAAACTTTTCTTCCTTCAGGGTCCATATCCAAATTCCACTTTTATTAGCCAAAAATCTTAATTTTTTTTCAAGTGTTGCCATAAATTATTTAATTTTTTTGCCTCTTGCTTTGAAACATTCCCACAGTTTTCCTTTCCCTTTTATGCTCCTTTTTCTCTCTTGGATTTTTTTTTCCAAATTTTCCATTACAATTCTAAAATTTCTCGACTTCATCAATCCTAACTATGAGATGCAAAAAAAATAGTAAAAGTACATTTAAACCTTCTAATTGAGTCCAAATTAAAATAACTCCTTACTGACCATATCTTAAAACACATTTTCATATCCCTTGATAAAAAAATAAAATAAAATAAAAATACTATTTATGGTAACCACCTATGTAGGCACAAATATCATAGATAAAGAAATCATAACATTGAAAACCTAGGTTACTTAGTTAACTAATATGATGCATGTATTGAATCATTAGAATAGATTTTTGCTCAACAAATAGTAGGAGTATTTTCAGAGAATAGTTTTTGTTCTCCCCAGACATCATGTGGGCCCAAATTGGAATTTCCATGGTTCAATGGTATAGATACTATAGGATGGATATATCAAACCGATCAATTATTTAAACTTCACAATACTTACTATATCAACAAGTCCCACTTAATTCTTTTCACTTGGAGAAAGAAGCACTCTAATGGTACCATTGATATCTCGAGTTGAATGATGAACCTAATTGGAAAACCTTTGCATCTTTACTTTTTGTTAAGTTTGGTCCCTTGGCATTTGAGGACTTTACATGGTCTCTCACCAAACTCTACTAGATAGGTAACATTTGTGATTATTAAATTGAATTTGAGAAACTAGCTAATCATGTTGATGGGTTATTAGATGACTTATTTAGCATTCATTTTATTAGTGGACTCAAAGATCCAATCTACTAAGAAGTGAAATTGTTTTATGCCAACAACATGATGGATGCCTTGGGTCTAACTAAGTGAGCATAAGATAAACTCTTAACACATTGTCAACCTCCCACTTTCACAACCATAAATAACATAACTAACTAGCAACTAGCCATAACCATACTGATCAAGCACTTTACTATGGTAAATATGTGGGCTAGTAACGAGAAAGATTATGCTATAATTATGATGACAAATGGGTTAAGGTTCATAGGTGCATCACATAAAATTTCTACTTTATATATGTGGAATCACTATTAGAATAGGTCATCGATTTCGATATCCAAGAATTATAGGATGATCAAAACAACAAATCCCCTTAGAGGACTCAATGGCTCAAGAGACTCAACCTGAGATATATCTACATGTACTAGTAGGTGTTACCAGCCATAAATCTATGAAGGTCAAGGGGTTATGTAATAACATCCCTCTCATAACCCTCATTGACTATGTCAATAATCACAATTTCATCGATCCCCTTATTACTAAGTAGGCAGACTTGTTTGTACACCTTTGTTCTAGTTTTGAAGTCATGATTGATAGTAGGGGAACATTTCCATGTAAAGGGAAGTGTCAAAATATGTGAATCATGATAAGTGATTACACTCTTCACTCAGATATGTTTTTCCTTTCCTTTGGGGGATGTGATGTGGTCTTAGGGGTGCAATGGCTCCATACATTAGGACTTATTCTATGGGACTTATCTAAGCTTTGGATGCATTTCAATGATAGTGACTGGAGGTACACCTTAAAATGGATATTTTTTGGATTTTCTCACATCATTAGTTCCCATTGCATGGAAAAAATTCTAAATAAAGACTCATATGGGGTCATTACCTAGTTGCACTCCATCCACTTCTAGCTCTCTACTGCTACTAACTACCCTACTAATCTAAAAACCATCATTGATAAACATGCAATAATTTTTATAGTTAATGGATCTTTAACCATCATGCCCTAAAGATCATCACATCTCATTCCTTCTAGGAAGCGTCCCACTCAACATTTGATAATACCACTATCCCCATATGTAAAAGAGTGAGATTGAATAACTAGTACAATAACTCCTAAAGTTCATAGTTATTCACCCCAACACTAGCCCATAATCCTACCTAATACTTCTTGTCCACAAAAAGGATGGGTTTTGGTTCCTCTACATTGACTTATTTCCCATTAACCACCTCACTATCAAAGATAAATTCCCAATTCTGGTCTTCAATGAGCTTTTTGATGAGCTTTATGGGTAAAATTATTTCACTAAATAAGATATTCATTTAGGCTATCATCAAATCCACATGCATGTCGATGAAATTCTAAAGACAACCTTCTTCACTCTTGATGGTCATTATGAATTTTTGGTCATACGATTTGGACTTACAAATTCAGCTTAAACATTTCAAGCACTAATGAATAACATCTTTCAACATTTCATCCACTTTATTTTGGTTTTATTTGATGATATTTTGATATATAGTCATATATGGTCCAATCATATCCAACATATTGATAGGGCTTTACAACTTTAGAAGATAATCAATTATGTAGCAAATAGTACAAGTGTTCCTTTGATTAAGAGGAATTTGAATAGTTAGGGCATTATGTTTCAGTTGATGTAATCCACGTGAATCTAAACAAAATAATTGCAATGTAACATTGGCCTCAGTGACCAACCCTCAAGATCCTTTGTGGCTTCCTATGACTTACATGATACTACCATAATTTTTCAAGGATTATGGAAATATCATAGCTCTTTTTACTTCATTATTAAATAAGGATGCAATCACATGGGATGCTACAATTGAATAAGCATTCATGGCACTCAAACAAGCTATGTGTAGCACACTAGTTTTAGCCATACATGAAATTTTCACCATTAAAAGTGATGCCTATGGTAATGACCTAGGCATTGTTCTTGTCTAATAAGTTCATCCCATTGATTTCACTAGAAAATACCTTTCTAGATGAGATTTGGCTTTGTCTACAATTGAAAAATAAATGATGGTAATTCTGCATGCAATACAAAAATGGAAACCATACTTACATGGGAATCATTTTTACTTTAAAATTGATCATCAAAGTTTGAAATACTTCTTGGAATAATGGGTCTCATCTCTAGCACAACATTAATCAATCAAAAAGCTCATGGGATATGATTATGAGATCAATTATAATAAGGGTAAATATAATGTCATGGTAGATGTTCTCTCATGCACATTCAAGGACTAGACTTACCTTTCTACCATCTTCATGCCTATTCCAAATTGGTTGGAATCTATATACCAAGGGTATGAAAATGATCCCTCATTCCACCACCTCCTAAATAATTTATCAATCATCCATATATAGTCCCACATTATTCATGGGATGGTGATTCTCTATGTTACAAGGGTCATTTGGGGCTTCTCAATAACATAAACCTTCATCAAGATGTATTATATGAAAACCATGCTTCTCCTTTAGTATGAAACTTAGGATTTCTCAAAACATATGAGAAGGATTGTTGAAAATTCATTTGAAAGGGGATGAAATGGGAAATTAAATAGATGGTGGTTGAATGTGACAGATGCCAACACCAAAAAGGTGAAAGAACAAGTATTCCTAGTTCGTTCAAGCCCTTACCCATTCTTACTAAGATCTAGATTGATATTTCTATGGATTTTATTGAGTAACTCTATAAATCTTGAGGAAAAATAGTGATATTGGTCATGGTAGACTATCTCTCCAAATATAGTCATTTTTTTCCCTCATCCATCCTTATATAGACTCGATAGTCACACAATTTTTCTTGGGTCAAATCTTTCATCTTTAAGGAATCCCTTCTTAAATTGTATTTGATCATGATGAAAATTTCACTAGCCATTTTTAGATGGAGATATTCTGATGCATAGGCACACAACTAAAGATGAGATCCAAGTATCATCCACAAACATATGGATAAACATAAATTATGAACAAATTCTTGGAAACTTTCCTTCATTACATTGGTTCAAACAACAACAATAATAGTTGGAAACATGGATCCCCCCCACATAATGGTGGTACAGTACCTCCTACCACACTTTTACTAAAATGAATCCATATGAACTATTTTTTGGTTAAGTTCCCCTAATACTTATCCTATATAACCCCAATAGTTCCATGGTTTAGGTGGTTGACACTACTTTCTAACATTGAGATCAGATTATCAACACACTATGGGGCATTCTCTATCTGATAGGGAACCATATGAAATAACAAGGTGATCAACACCACTCTGAGTGTACATTTTAACTCAGTGATATGGTTTTTCTTCATCTCCATCCATAAAATCAATTATACTTGAAACTAGAAGGGCATCATAAGATTTATCCAAAGTTTTATGGGCCATATAAGGTTCTCCAGTAGAATGGGTCTATTACTTACAAGATGGAGCTTCCACCTTCGTCCTATGTTTAACCAGTCTTTAATGTATCCTACTTGAATAAAGTTCCTAAAACCAACATTATAGTGAAAATAGTTTTATTAGAACTTGATAATGAAGGACCCATCCTTCTTAAACCAAAAAAAGTCATGGATAGGTGCACTTTCCAACTTCACTCCTACTCAATCACATAAATATTAATCATGTGACATGGCATGAAAATGGAAGATGCCATATGGGAAACCGTATTCCAAATTTATTAATAATTACCACATCTTAAGCTTTGAGGATAATGGTTTTTAAAAGGGGGAGGGGATGTTAGGAAATCATATCCTACCCTTCTATTTGGATTATTAGTGTATTAGTTGCTATGGACACATATGTTTTTTAAGTCATCCTTTTCACATATTTAAATTATCCCACATACATGGGAAGTAGTAGTTTTTATAATAGATTTAATATTTAAGTAGTGTTAAGTCCCAATGAAAACATCCATAACTATTATTATATTGAGCTTGCCCAAAGGAGGTTTCCCCCTCAAACTGGACTACGATCTAAAGGTTATCTTGAGTTATTTTCCAAATTTTATTTCATTATTCATTTATTTTTTGTAGTTCATAAATATGTGCAAAATAATCCTCACAATATATAGGTTCTCCATTATTTTCCTAGAGTGTGCCAAAGGTTACTAATAGGGTTTTTTGAATTAATTATTGAATAATTATTTTATTTAAAACATAATTGACACATATAAAACTTATTCCCACCTTATATGTGTATATTTCTAAAAAAAATTAAAATCTATCTCTTTTTTTTTTAAATTCACATTAAATCATATTTATATAAATATATTTTTTACAATATTGAAAAATAAGTTTCAAATATTGATTTGTGTATGTAAATCCTTGAATAGTCTCTTAGAAGGATAGGTGGTCTTTATTTTATTAAAATCTTGTAACTAAGGTGGTCCAGTGTTTAAAACACCAAAACAATGAATCTTTTAATTTTTTTTTGACTTAGTCAAATTACTTTTTAAAATTTTATTAATTTTGAATTCTATTTTTTAGGTTTTTTTTACCAATATTCTCATGTGTAAACCCTTATCTAGTGTCATTTTCTTTTATAACATTTGACTTAGTTATTTTTTTTCAAGCATAGTCATATGACCTATAGTTTCTTAAGTTTTGGCACATTATGAATGTATTGGTGTGGTACATTTTTTTAAAAATCCTCCTATTATAATTTTACACCTTTTTTAATCATAATGTTTAGATAGTTGGTTTGTGTACGACACTTGTGACACATAAACTATTGCATTTTAATTCAAAAATTTCTACTTTGCTTACCATATATTTGAACAACTATTAATTATTAGCACTTATAATTTGCTTTACTATCAAATAAAGGTAAAATTCAAATTAAAAAGGGTTCAATTTAAAGCATTATCTAATTTTATACTATCATTCTTAAAGGGAAGCAATGGATTTGCATAACTTTATATTATATAAATCTCAAATTATTAATGGATCAAACTATAATATATGGAAAATTTAAATTTTAGTGGAATTATGTCATGAAAGTAGTGGAACACTATTATTGGGATAGAAAAAACCTATCAAGATGACATGTTACCCTTAAGCTTTCAGATGTGTTTTAATAGAAATCGTAAGAATCCATGTCGATTATTTTATAAAGTGGTAAGCATGAATTAATACTCCATATTGGTAATTAGGTGTCTCCTAGAGATTATTGAAAACTCCTTGATTATATGCATGATGGCACTCATATATCTAATATTATTTAGCTGATTTTTGAATTACTTATAACACTTATGAAATGTGATGAAAAAGTTAACTTTCTTGCTAAATTTAAAAATATTAAATCTCCATTAGATGGATATCACTATAATATGATTTAGGACCAATTTTTATATTTAATTATTCATCTTAATAATCATGAAAATAAAATGAAATTTAATAATTCTTAATTCAAAGTACTAAATAGAGAAAAATATCCTTGACCTCACTACCCTATCAACTCTTCTAATTCAAGAAGAGAAAGCTATGTCTTTGATTCTAAAGAGGATGCCACTCAAGCACTTATCACTCTCAACTCTATTTCTAATAATAATATAAAAAATAACTCTAACCCTAATTCTACCAATGGTAAAAATGGTAAAAAGATATTTGACAATAAGAATAATAAACCTAAGTTTAATGGGAATTGTAATCTGTGTGATAAAGTTGGCCATAAAAGGTAAAACTGTTATAAAAACAAAAATATAATTAACAATAAAACTTATAAAAATAAAAAAGGGAATAAATATAATAAAAACCATTTGAATAATCAAAACAACAATCATAAACATAATTCTAATGTTATTTATTTATATTTTGCCTTGTTTGCTTCTAAGTAAAATGATTTGGTTTTAGATAGCAGTGTATCACAACAAATGAATTGCTTATCTAACATTGTATCTAATATGAGAGATATTTTAGAATATATTTACTTTGGATATAATTCATATTTAGAAGCAACTAATCAAGGTTTTTTTTATATAAATGGTTTTATTAATGACATTTTCTATGTAGCTAAATTAAGAAGAATTTGTTATATTTTGTAAATTTATGAATGATAACTTCATTTTGACTTTGGTTAAAGATTACTGGTCCATTAGAAATCAATCTAGTTCTCTGGTTGTTGAAGGTGTTCAAAATAATGGCTTATACATTTTTATTGCTTCTTCTACATGTTTTATTTCATCGCATAGTAAGAATAAATATCAATTATAACATGAAATTTTCAAACATGTTAAGTTTAGAATTTTACATGATATGTATTCTCTTTTTTTTTTTTTTTTTTTTTCATATTTTTTATATCTCTTCTTATCATAACACTTGTGAATATTGCGTACGTGTTAAGTGACATACTAATCCCTTTCAAAAGAATCATGATGTGAATTTTTCACATCATCGATAATTAATTGATAGTGATGTTTCAAGACCTCTTGAAGTTGTATCTATCAATTATTCCTTGTATTATATTAATTTTATATATGTTTATATTATAATGATCTAGTCATATTTAATTTAAAATAAATCTAGTGCGTTGTCTAAATTCAATTAATTTAAATTTTTGTTGAAAATTCTTCTATTTTTTCTATTAAGAGATTAAGATCTAATAATGGTGGTGAATATATTAGTAAAGAGTTTGATATTTTTTGCATTGATTGTGTCATTAAAAGGAAACTAAAAAATCCATACTACCTTCGGTAAAATGGTATTACCAAAATGAAAAATTGTACTATAGGGTATGTGAATGGACTTAGGGGACAATTCTGTGGACATTTTAGGTAACATGATCCTGTTATTACTTAGCACAACCACATTATTCAATTAACATAATAATGTTATTTATATTATGGCTCAATAATTACCAAGCCATAAAACATACACGCTATTAAGAAATAATAACACATACACATTATTGTAAATTCAAACAATGCATACACTTTTTATAGTACATAGGAATTATATGGTATACATGTTATATAATGAGTATGCATTCATTTTTTATAATACCAAAACCATATCCATGAGCATTTGGGAGTTTCACATGAAGCCAAATTTGGCCATAAGCTTATATTTACTACTCTAAATGTTAAGTAAAATAAATGTAACAATATAAATGTAAACTTATACTTTAAATTTATTTTAGTAAATATAAGAAATTAGGGTCACTCAGTATTTGATAGATTTCATCTCACAATTTAATGCATTACGATGTGGAAAATATTTTTTTAAAAATCCAATTATGTTAGTACTTAGGTATTTTCAAGTTCTGAATATAAACCTAGGGATTTTGGGACATAACTTTTGCAATTGATATTCATTTTTGGTATACATATAGTCATTTTTTAAGTTCTTATGCCTTCCAAATTAATTCTTAACATTTTTGGGAGTCTTAGGTTTGTCAAAATTTAATATTTAAAACACTTAATTTAAAATTGATAAAAAGTGGTGTGATTGGGGTAGCATAGGTCACATTGATGACCTACACACATCAAACAACCACTTTGTGTTATTTTCACTTGTTCATCATCCTTATCTCATCTTTGATCACTTAATACTCATGACTTATCACCCTTAATCACTCTCTCATCATTATTAATTGTCCCTAATCACTCCATCATTGACCTTCACTATCCCTAGTCATCTCTAATCACTCCCTCATCATCCCTGATGACTCCCTCATTGACTCTCATTATGCCTTATCATCCCTAATAACTCACTCCTTGTACCTCTTCATCACTCATCATTTCATTATTGACCCTCACCATACATAATCATATTTAATCACTCCCTCATCATCCCTAATCATTCCCTCATTAGCTCTCACCATCCCTCATAGCCTTTACCATCCCTAATCACCACTTCATCATCCCTAATCAATCCCTCCTCATCTCTCATCATCTATATTCACTCCCTTATTGACCCTCACCATTCCTCATCATTTATAACTACTATCTCATTTCCCCTCACCATCCCTCATGATAGAGATCCTTATTGCATACTCTGGTTATCTAATATCTTTACCAATATCTACCTAACTTTCACTTTGTCTTTCCTTTCTTGATCTCTATCCTTGGACCTTGCATACATTTAAAATTCACATCTACATTTTATTCATTTCATTTATTCTCCACCATTCTTCAAACGGTCTCACTAAACTCTTCATTATATTCTCCTTACTCAATGCATTCAATCTCTCTTACTTTGAGACTATCCCTCTTATTAGTATTTATGATTTATAACAACTTGGATCAAATCTTATCTCTAGTTTATTAGCATTTAATAGGTCTATGATAAAAATCCTTACACTCCTTTGAGTTCTCTTTAACTTCTTCTCAACCCTACTTAACTTATCAACACAATCCTTATAGCATACACTACCTCTTACTCTATCATAAAATCTTCTTATACAAACTCAAACAATTAAATAAACCTCATTTATCAATACACTATGGAATATCCCATTTATTCACAAAGTTCCAAGCTTTGGTTTAAATAATTAATAACTTATTTTGGTTTAAGTATTAGACTTAATCCAAGAGTAGAAAGACCCAAAATAAGTTATCAAATAGTTGAACCAAAGCCTTGAACTTTGTGAATAAATGGGATATGTTATAAAGTATCCATAAATGAGGTTTATTTGATGATTTGAGCTCATACAAGAAGATTCTATGATAGAGTAAGAGGTAGTGTATGATATGAGGATTGCATTGAGAAGTTAAGTAGGGTTGAGAAGAAGTTAGAGAGAACTAAAATCAATGGATGGAAGTTTTTCAGAGCCTTATGAAAGCCTAAGGAACTAGAGATAAGATTTGATCCAAGTTGTTATAAAGCATAAAAGCTAGTAAGGGGGATAGTCTCAAAGTAAGAGAGATTGAATGCATTGAGTAAGGAGAATATAATGAAGATTTTAGTGAGACCATCCAAAGAATGATGGAGAATAAATGAAATGAATAAAATTTATATGTGAATTTGAAATGTATACAAGGTCTAAAGATAGAAATCAAGCAAGAAAAGATAAAATGAATGCTAGGTGGATATTAGCAAAGAGCTTGGACAAGCAGAGTATGTAACAAGGATCTACATCATGACGGATGGTGAGGGTCAATGAGAGAGTGATCATAAATGATGAGGAATGGTGAGGCTCAATAAGGGAGTGATTAAAGATGATGAGAGACAATCAAGTCATGATTAGGGATGATCAAGTGATGATTAGGTATGGTAAAAGATAATGAGGGAGTGATTAGGGATGACAAGGGATGGTGAGAGATAATTAGAGAGTGATTAGGGATAATGAGGGACAAGGAGTGAGTTATTAGGGATGATGAGGCATAGTGAGGGTTAATGAGGAAGTCATTATGGATTGTAAGGGAATGATTAGATATGAGTAGGGATGGTGAGGGTCAATTAGGGATAATGAATAATTATGAAAGAGTGATTAGGGGTGATTATGCATGAGTAGGAAGTGATCAAGGATGAGAGAAGGATGATGAACAAGTGAAATTATCACAAAGTGGCTATTTGATGTGTGTAAGTCATCAATGTGACCTATGCTACACAAATCACAACACTTTACATCAATTTCAAAGTGAGTGGTTTGAAAACTTCAATTTTGACAAACTTGAGAATCCTAAAAATGCCAAGAATCAATTTAGAAGGCACAAAAACCTAAAAAATGACCATATGTTTTACAAAAATGGATATCTATTACAAAAATTATGTCTTGAAATCTTTAGGTTTAATAGTTAGACCCTAAAAATGCCAAAATATAGACCTAATTAGATTTTGAAAAACTATTTTCCACACGATAAGGCATGCAATTGTGAGACCAACTCTATCAAATGTTGAGTGACTCTAATCTATTATATTTACTAAAATAAATTTAAAGTATAAGATTGAAACATAACATTCAAAGTAGTAAATATAAGCTTATGGCCAAAGTCAGTTTCATGTGCAATTCCCAAATGCTTGTGGAGATGGTTTTGATCTTATAAAAAAATAATGCATATATGTTAAATAACATGTACACATCATATGATACATTATATAATGCATACACATTATAGAATGCATATACATTCCATAACACACACATTATTTGAATTTGAATTGAAAATTGAGCCTTTAGGCTCATAAATGGATTGGATTTTTGAGCCAAAGGCTTGTGAATGTGCATCTATAACTGAGACCAAGAGTTTTGAGAAAAACTAACAAATTTCAAATTCAATTGAAAAATATGCTATGGATTTTAACATTAAAATTCAAAAAGTTATTACCATCATAATGACTACACTATCTTCTTTATAAATATATGGTTTTTATAAATTTTAGGCTATTTTAAGGGTTCAAAATATATTTATTTCTAACTACACCTTTTTTAGGCCACTACATGTGGCACCTATACATGCCTATTAATTTTTATCTAGTTTGTTTTTCATTGATTCTATTGCAAAAACAAATCATATGGTAGCAAACTAGGCCTAATTCTACACATATTTAAAAATAAAAAATTTCAACCTAATTCTACACACATTAAAAAAATTAATTTTCATATTTTTTGAGGTAGTTAAGGTGGGTTTCATGGCTGGATATCTATTTTTGTATTTAGTATCTAATTAATTTCAAAATTAATAAAAAAAATATTCATTGAAAAAATATAAAAAAATTCATAACATACTAGAATATCTTATCTAAATATCTACCAAATGGTTTCAAAAGATATTTAATGATGCAAATGGTGGGACAAATGGCCATCTATCTACTTTATTTTCTTAACAAAATAGGAGGTCCTCTTCAAATTTAATATGTTTGGCCTACTTATACTGAACCATTTTTCAAAAACATAGTGTTTTTGGAAACTAGACTCAAGATGCTACAATTCATATTTTTATAACATCTTCAATTTTTGAGTGTAGGAATCTCAAATTATCTATAGAAGTTCAAATTTTTGAAATTTCATTAAAATCATGTCCACAAGTAGGCCCTTTTTTGTCCCCCAATGTGGTGCACTTACCCTGTATAAAAGTGATTGAAATAATGTTGCATTAGATAAATGTTCCTAAGTTCTTATGGATAGAAGACATGAATATTATTGTGCATATTTTTAATAGAGTCCCTACTAAATCTTTGTATACTTCTGCTCTTTTGTAAATGTGGTCTAAAAATAAACTTAGTGTGGCTAATATTAGGATATTTGGTAGCCATGCTTCCATCTTTGTTCCTAAATTAAAAAGAAATAAACTTGATCCTACTTATTCTTTCATTTTCATAGGTTATGGAGGTAAAATTGAAGGATTATGAGTATATGATCCATATAAATGATATGTCATTGAGAATAAGAATGTTCTTATTCTCTAAAAAAAATTATGATCCCTCTGGGGAACCTCCTCAATGTTATATTTTGATGAAATGGGATCTCATGTTTCTCCTTATGAATAAACATATGCCTTATATGAATTTGATTCATATTTGACTAACTTAGAGTTTTAGGAATCCCTTGAGTTTCTTATTCAATTTAAAACACCTAAGTAGGTAAAACCCCTAATGTAGTCTTCTAGTCTTTATAATCTAAATAAATTAATTAGAAGTCAACATTTTTATCATGCTTTAATGACTATGTATGAATGTGAACATCATTTTGAGGAAGCAATTAAGGATGATAGATGGAAAGTTGAGTACAATATATTAATAAAAATTGGACTTGGGATCTTGTCCCACCTCCACCTAAAAAGCATATTTTTGGTTTTAGGTGGCTTTATAAAATCAATTATAATTCAATTGGTAAAATTTACTTGTTTAAAGATATATTAGTCACTCGTGGGTTTACTCAAAAACTTATGATTGACTATGTTGAAGCCTTTGCTTCTATAGTAAAAAATAGTATTGTTAGATTACTTGTTGCGTTTGTAGACTAAAATAGTTGGATTATCCACCAAATGGTTATTTAGACTAAAAAATCTATATGACTTGGCCTAAAGGTTTCACTAACCTTAAAAATGAATATTATGTGTGTAAGTTAAGGAAATCATTAAATTGTTTAACATAAACTTCTCAAGCTTGGTATTCTAAAATTACTTATTTATTTACAGAAATAGGTTTATTTAACTACTATTATGATAATGATATTTTTTTAAAGTTGAAAATGGTCATTTAATATTCACTGTATTATATGTTGATGATCTTTTATTTATTAGAAATCTAATTAGTTTAATTCATAATTATAAGTATAAACTAAGTCAAATTTTTGAAATGACTAATTTAGACAATCTTCATCATTTTTTAGGAATGACTATATTTCAAGATAAACACTCTATGATTGTATCAAAATATCAATATGCACATAATCTTTTTGTTAAGTTTAGTATGCTTGATTGTAAATATACATCTACTTGTATTGAATTTTGCATTAAACTTGATCCAAAACCTATATGTGAAAAATATAACCCTACTCTATATAGACATCTTTTTGATATTTTGATTTTTATAACCACAACTAGGTCAAATATTTCATATGTTATTAATTTTTCTTATAGATTCATGCAAGATCCATATTTAGTTAATTGGAAATTAGCTAAAACTATACTTTGTTATATCAAAGGAACTATTAATTTTGGTTTATTTTATTCTTCCATTGATAATGATAAATTATATGTTCATTGTGATGTTGACCATGATAATGATACTAGAGATCAAAAATATAGTTATGGATATATGTTTAGTTTTATATAGGTGCTATCACATGGAACAATAACAATCAACCTACTATTTTTATCTCTTCTACATAAGTAGAGTATAGAAGTGCTATGTAAGTTGTTAAAGAAGCTATGTGGCTATGAAGGTTATTAAGAGATATTAATTTGGATGTTTCTCATAGTTACCATCCTTCATTATGATAACCAAATTTGTATAACTCTAGAAAAAACCTAGTGTACCATCAATGAACTAAACATATTGAAGTTCATATGTATTTTATCTAAGAGAAAGACCTCAATGGTGATATTGATTTAAAATTTTGTCTACAAATGAACAAGTGGTAGATATATTTATAAAACCACTTAATTTTTCTAATTTTTATCAATTTATTTCAATGTTTGACCTCTCAGAGTTACCATTGAGGGGAGCATGCATGACAATGCCATTTCCTAACATGCATGCATTATTTATTCTTCTCTATACTTATTATTATTATAAAGAATTGTAAACATTATGTGGAAGTTAAGTGATTTGAGTAAACCTCATTTTGAAGTTTTAATTTTGGACCATATTACTTAAGATCATATTGTAATCGAGGTCCTTATGTTGTAAAATGATCCAATAATACTTAGATATTATTAATGATAAACTATGAGATGTAATCTCACGATCATACTAGCCTAGGATTACTTTATATTAGTTTATGGATTATAATTTGTTTTTTTTTAAAGGTAATTTTTATCATGATGAAGGTTTTTAAATATTTTCATTATGTATATAATATAATTCTTGTATTGAGGTGACTATGAAATTTATCCCCTCTTAGCATTAAAGAGGGATTGCTATAACATTTAATGGCTAGGTGTGCATTTTAGACCCTTAGTACATTTAAGTAATTAAATAATAAATGACTTATTATTTATTAAATATGGGTTGAAAAAACATAATACAAATAAATAATAAAATATAAATTATTTATTACTTACTATTTATTTAAATATAATTATTAGGGAAGGATGGACCCATTGGTTATAATGGTTACCTCCCTCATCCCCATTATAAAATAAGGTTTTATCTATATGGTAAATCATATTAAATACATTAAGTTAATTAATATTTTCATGTGGAAAATATATTGTTAAAGGATTTTTGTGAAGAAGAATATCAGAGACGAAGTGTGAAGAGGAAGACTAGTTATTGGGGTTATTTGTTTATAAGATGGACC
>JARHVA010005267.1:1080000-1130000 GCA_037957365.1 Torreya grandis | reverse complement strand
TTTAAATATATATTGCAAATATTTTTTTATTAGATAGGTAAAAGGTGAGGGTTTTGAAAATCTCCCACAACCAAGAAGAGGGTTTTGAATATAGTTCCCATAACCTTTAAAATAAATAAAGAGGGATTTTTCAAATAATATATCCCATAACTTTTACTACAAAACAAAGTAGCGCACATGAATGGATCCATGAAAGATTACCCATCCAACACTACAAATAGATCCTAGAGGCTAGCCAAAACATGAAACAAAAGTGAAAAAATAGAAAGAATAAAAAATATTATAATGAAACAAACCCTAGTGAAACAACCATAATGAATTAATTATAGAGCTAAAAAAAAACAAAAAATGTTCAACAACCAAGATGCTTATCAGGGTGACTAGTACAACTAGGTTCATCCCTATGGATCCCTTTAATGAAACATAAAAAATATGCTAATGAAAAAGAGAATGTTTTAAATATCTATAAACCACAATGAAACAACTTTAAATGGGATGTATAACATCCATGGGATACCAGATTTGAAGCATAACCCCCAAGCTAAAGATTAAATCAATATTCATCAAAACTTTAGTATAGCCATAGAAAATCTACCAAAAGTGAACATGACACTTATCAAGGTAAATCTAATGCCTTCTAATCATAAATATTAATTGGAAGTGGGTTTAGATCTAATATCATAATAAAATTAAGACCAGGTGACTATCTTGAATAATAAAACTATCATAGGCCATCAATTTAATAATTACTCAACTAGACTATGTGCACCACTAGACAAAAAATAAATGAAAATCAAACCCAAGTTGAATCAAACATAAATTTTGATAGTTTTTTTGAGATTATAATAATTATCCAATACTTATACTATCCAAAAATAAGTGTCAAATAGATATTTGGAATTTGGTCTTCAAGAATCTAAGATCTCATGCCCTCCTTCCTACAAAGGATTTTTTGTATGCAGTTTAGAAGATATCCCTTTGGGTTCACTACCTCTGCTTCCCTCTAACTTGAGAATAAGAGTGATAAAATTGGAAAAGTGTAGATCCTTTTAGATATGTAGGTCAATATATTATCAAGTGAAGAATTTAATCCTAACCTCCTCATGATAGACTAGAACCTATTTGATAGAACAAACAACTTTTGGGTAAAGATACTGACTTCCAATAGGAGAAGTCTCTCCCTTTTTTGAGACCTAAATTTAACATAAATATAGATGAAATATTTCTAATATAACTTGTGTAAACATTATTTAATTTATTTTGGAAATACATCTTTTGACATTTATTTAGTTGGAATTATCCTCTTAATATGTTAATTGATATATAGCTTTGTGCTAACTCAAAATTTTTTTACCAACATGTTTTTTAAGATTTATTTTCTTATTTTTAAAATAAATATTTTTTAAATCCTTTTTACAAGCTTAGAACTTGTGTAATCACATTAAATTCCATATAAATTATCCATGTTTATTGAATTTCATAAAATTTCAAAAAACATTATTTTTAAAAATGATGAAAATATTGATCTTAAACATTAAGTGCATTATCAAAATTTGATGATCAATAGTTTGTAAAACTATTCTAATGCTCATGCAAATAAAATTCAAACCTCTTTTGAAAGTTTAGATGAATATTTTGTGTTTTTTTACACATGTTAATAGCTCTAATGTTGAACTTAATTATTATTATAAACAAATATACACTCATTTGAACACTAATACTCCTACTAACCTTAGCTTAAAAATAATGAACTTCATTTGGTGTGAAAGTGATGGGTTTTGTAAGTGTGAATATGATATTATTGAACCTAATTTTCTAAATTCTAATGTAAACTATAATGGTCTTGGCTATAATGCTTCAAATGCTTCTAATGAAAATTTAGAATCATGTTGTCTACCAAATCAATGAACTTATAATATAATTTATTTTGATTACAAGAATTGGAAAACTCATGATTTGGTTAAAAATGACAAACCTTATGTGCATTTTGTAAATAATGGACATCGTATATCTAAATGTTATAAATCACATACATGAAAATTTTGTGGTAAATCTACTCATGACACTTTGCATTGTTTTAAAATGAATAAAAACAACTTGGATTCCTAAAGATAATGAATATTTTAGAGACTTTGATGTGCCTTCATGTGATTATTCTTATATTGCTTCATGTCAAATATATTTTATAAGTGACACATCTTCTTTGTCTATGTTTTGATAAACTCACTGTTTTATGCATTCCTTGATTTTTCTTACAATGAAAATATGCTTTGTGTTTTAACTATTTATAACATAGTAGATGTAAATCCTAGGATATTAAATGGATGGGTATAGAGAGTAAATATAGATAAATATTTTAAATAGATCTATTAAATTTATTTACCTAAAATACAAAGTGAAATCAGAAAAATAACTTATCTAGACGTGAAACAAGAATTAAAAGATGATGGGAAGGTTGAAACAGGTCTAGGAATTAGACTAGAGTCATTTAATTCTAAAAATAGAGATGAAACTACTTTTAGATAGTAGTGAAATTAGAGGGATAGTAACACACTTCACTAGTGTTCAAGGTACCATGTTAGTGTAATTTTAGGGACAAGGATCTTGAGACTTCTGGGGATGCTATGAAGAGGCTTTTAAGTTATGTAGGTGTGCTTAGGGGATCATAATCATTCTTATATGTAACTATAATTATATTTATTGTTTGAAACCATAATGAACACATGCACACATAAAACAATGATGAGATCAAATGTGAAAGGAAGGAAAAATATGGGTTATGGGATGTTATGATCGCACTTTATAGAACCCACCCTACCTTGACTACTTTTGACATTAATCTCAATTATAGGGTCTTAAATCACATGTATTTATCCCTTAGGGAATATGCGTAATCAATACACATGATATGCAAGAATTATTAGTGATTAGTCCCTTATTTTATCAAGCATGAAGATCTATATGTGTTTGTTAATTAATATGCAAACTGTTGAGCCATATTATTGATTTATTTTATGTAATTATGTGCCAAAATAGTAAGTGCTATCATTAAAATGATTTTGTGAGGCTCTTTAAATATAAGGAAATTTAATTTGAATGTGAGAACCTTATTAATTGACTAACAAGCTGAAAATGAAAGACCAAATCATAATAAGAGACTCAAGGAAGGGTAAGGACCATAAAAAATTGAAAATGTGACCTTTGAACACTAGTGTTGAGGTTCAAACTAGTGTACTACACTAGTGTCTAGGATCGTGATAGTGTTCCAAGACTCACAAATTGAGTACTATGGAAAATAGACCATGGGGCCCTTATCACTAGGATAAAATGACATCAAACAACTATAGTTATAGTAAATAGGAAAAATGAGCCATAGTAAAAAGTGACCATGTGAAAAAGACTCACATTCATCATTAATACCTTCCCATGAAATAGCAATAATATAAATAGTACTTGTGTTTGCCTAATTAAATTAAGGTTTGTACATTCTCCCCCCACCCCACTTTTATTCTAGTAATGTAATGGAAATGAAATTTGTAGAATAAAATTAAAACAAAATTCATACCTGTATGAACCTATGAAGATGTATTTTAGACCAAACCCACTTCCTAGCCAAATAAGTGTACAATCATTTAGAATGTTGGTTGTGAAGAGGAAAACCATATTATGGGTGTCCTTTGTACTAAATCTTAGTAACTGAATTGATCATGAGAAATAAATCCCTATTTATCTCCACTATGATATGTAGCTAAGTTTGAAAGTAATATGTGAATTGTAAAGAAATAAGCCCTACTTTCCCCCACTCTGGCATGTAACCAAGTTTGAAAAGTAATATATATTTATGCAAAAATAAACCTTATTTAGCCATACTCTAGCATGTAACTGAGTATGAGAAGCAATTTTTAATTATGTATAAATAAGCCCTATTTCCCCCCACTTTGGAATGTAACTGAGTCTAATAGATAATATGTAATTATGGTGAAACAAACCCTACTTTCCCCCAATCTAGAATTTAACTAAGTCTAAGAATTAAATGTGCTTGAAGGTCAAAACTGTTGCTCACCCTGCATCCTAAAAAAATTGGTGTAATTTGGGTCTGGTGTGAAATTATGAATCAACTACTATAGATGTCCATATGACCCAACTTTGTGAAATCTTGGTGATGATATGAGTAAAATCTAGTAGTTTTTGCATTAAAAATTGTATATTGTACCATTTTGTATGTATAACCTAGTGAAATCATATGGGGTCAAGGGTATGTGCCTTGCATTATGACCCCAAATTTTATATCTAATTATTGTAGCTATGTATCTCTTTAGTAATATCAGATGCATATATAAGGATTATGTACCATGTATATGCCCCCATAGTCATAATTTGAGTCTATAACTATGTCAAAATCTTGTGTGAAACCTAATATTATGGACTAGTTTTGTAAAACCTTATAAATGTGAGTAAACCTATGTATCTAAATATCTAAGTGTTAATATGTGTAACTAAATATTTGAGTCATCTATGTATTAGAACATATGAGTGTATATGTATACAAATATTTTAGTCACCGAATCAAGAAATCTAAGTCAATTATGTATCTGAATATTTGAATCAATCTATGTATCTAAATATCTATGCATTTAAATATTTGAGTCACTTAATTAGGAAATATGATTCAACTTTATTAGTGTGAATATTGTATATATGCCCCCTTTTGGTGAGAGAGTTGCTACTTTAGTAACAGTGTCAAACCAAAATTCATATCGATAGGCATGTTAGTGATAGTTAGCTTTGATAATGAGCTTACGATCATTTTTTTGGCAATTGTAAGGAATCATTTGTAAAGCGGAACTTGAGATAGACACGTGGTCAATGATGACTTTGTTACAAAAATATGACTATTATCATTTTGTAGAGTCAAAATTATTAGGTATAGGAGTGTAACTAGCATGGTGCAGGGGATAACATCATTGAGTTTTACACACAAGAAATGGACTAGACATCAAAGTTACCTTTCTTAAGATATCATAATTTGAATATTTTGGTATTAGTTGGTAAAATTTATGCACAGGGGCAACCTTAGGGAGGTGGAATTTTTAAAACATGGTTTAAATAGATTGGTTTGAAAAATCATTTAAACCTTTTTATGTGAGATAGTTTAAAGTTGTAAGCTTGGAAACATGTCAAGGAGATAATGAATGAATGTGACCTACTATGAGGAGGTTACCCTGGAAAGGAACCTATCATTTTCTAAGTTTTTGAAAAAATTAATGACTTTTTAAAAAATCATTTTTAGCACAATTTAGGTAGGTTAGGTTCTTTTTTATGAGGGTCATGATAGTTTCCCAAGGACTACACTAGCAGCTTGGGATACCATTCTACCATCAAAGGTTTATGTTAATGTCCTAGCTATAGTGGTAGTGTTGGATGGAGTAAAAATTGTAATTTTTACTCAGATTTGTGTTTAATGATAATTTTTACATATGTATACATAATTTAGAGATGTTAATGTCATATTTTATTATGTTTTTAAGGTGGATGTATACATGATGGAGTTTCATAGTGGTCAGATGATGAAGTGCTTATGTGGACTACCCCTAATAGATGATGAGAGAAAAGTGATTGATAGGGATGGTTTGGGTTATGTGGCATCAGTTGTACCAATGCCTTAAGATTCCATATGATGAATGCCTTGTGTGAGTGGTGGAATGTTGGTACCTATATATTTTGGATGCCCACCATGGAGATCACTATGATTATGGAGGATTTATATAGGATATTTAGAGTGCTTATTACTAGTTAGCAGGCCATATTATAGGATGCTACTAGAGATAGAGCTATAGATCAGGGCTCAGGGTAAATTGAATCTATAGGTTAGTACAAACCCACTAGAGATGGATTGTAATGATGTTTTATTATCTATGAGTGTTATCTATTGTTCTAAAATTGTGAATGTTTTTAATGATGTAATTGGATTCATTTATCATTGTGGATGGTAGTGGTGTAGCTATTTCATACATGATGTATAGAATTATGAAACATATAGAGGAGCATGAAACTATATACTTATGGGGTTACACCATGATATAACACCTATATTGGTATTTTTACCATTTTACTTAGGAGTTTTGTGGTGGATGTATTATATCTTCAACATTATTATATTATTGGGCTTATGAACACATTGTAGTGGCTATACTTGAGGGGTTTATGCATGCCAATTGGGCACACCCACATGTATTCATGGAGATATGGATTGGTACATTCCATGAAAGATAAAAGAGCATGATTCACTATCAATGTGTATTTTATCAATTGACAATTGGTGATATTATTTGGAGACTCTGCATGGCATTTAAAAGATATCCCAAGGATGGGATACTACTGAGATAGATTCAAGTGAGATATTGGTTACACGATCATTGGGTTACTATTTTTGATATATTTAAGTATGAGTGGGTGATAAAATAGTTTAGTGTTATCTAGATGTTCCACCTACACATTGGGTGTGGTTGAGGAGTTCTTAGGATCTATCAAGGATAGGTAGTAGACTAAGACCCATAACAATTGATTTAGTTCTGATTTCAATGATAAAGTGAGATCATATGATGCATATAATTGTGTAGATGATGTGGGAATGACTAATTATTTAATAGTATAGTGGAGGAAACATAGATGGTCACCACTATTTATAATAAATATGGATATCATGGAGGATTTACTGGACCCAAAGACCATTATAGAAGTTGAGGGTATGTTGTTATTATAGATTTATATGTTTGGTTTAGTGTAGTAACTTATTTATTGATTAGATATCTAATGCCTTGTGTTTTTGTGTGTAGGTGGAGGATACAACAAGTACTAGGAAGCCATTATTAAGGCTATATTATGAAAACTAACACAACAAATTCATTATGATGTCTTGGATGATTTTTAGTGGAGAGGGATACATGTTTTATTGGTTTAAATGTGCACTAATTTCATCAAGTGAACATGGACACTATGGTGTATAGGTGAGAAGTTATGGATAGAGATGAGGTAGGATATGCCCCAACCTAATATTCTAGGTGGGTTAGGAGGTAAGATCATAGATGAGTATATAAATATACAATAAGATCATGTTGAGCTAGTGGTCGAGGTGATAGTAATACAAGATAGAGAGCAGAGATGTAGGTCTCTATCAAGATCTAGAGGGGATGTGAGAGCATCTAGTTCTAGTGTGTATGTATCTAAGAGTGAGATTGAAGATGGTGGTATTGGTGACCTCACTCTAGTTATTGAGTGATTATGTTATTATAATAAAACTTATTTCAAATTTTATATACTAAAACTTATTCAAAATTATATATATATATATATATATATATATATATATATATATATATATATATATATATATATATATATGGAATTTTTTAATATGGGTATTATGTTACCCAATATTCTTATTTGTGTGTACTGCTCACGTGTTGAGATAGAAATGTGTTTATTCATCTAAGGAATGGCAATTGGTTGCTCAAATGTATAAGTATGTTTTAGTAGATATGTACATCATATTATGAATGTTAGTTTTTAGTATAGTAGTTATAGAAGTATCATAGTATATCTGAGTGTTGATCATATAACTATGATTTACACTATTTGAACCTTGAGGGTAGAGTAAAAATTGACCTAGTGCTCATTTTGTGTAGATGTATAAGTATAATTTGGAGTTGATATTACTCATGGTGTAATACTGGTATTTAGAGGTGTAGATTCTATAGTAAATAGCCTAATTGACTGTTATACCAAATTATGCTCTAATGTATCTTATGTCTTACAAATATCCTAATTGATTATCAAATTGATGTTGTGCTCTAATATTTATGATCTCTTCCAAATATCTTAATCAGGGGTCACATTGATACTTTTCAACTAGAGACATAGGATCACACCATCTACACCCATACCTCCAGGGCTACGAGGATTGGTCATGCTGACAATTTTATTTGATCTCTATGATATCTACCAAATATATTAATTAGTTTTCATGATGAAATTATACTCTAATCTTTGTGATCTCTACCAAATGTATTAATCATTTGTTATACTAACAACATGCTCTAATCTTTGTGATCCTTGCTAAATATCTTAATTAGTTATTGAATTGGTACTAGTGGTTAAGTTGTTTTATATTTTTACCATACTTTTATAAGTAGGTTGAGCTCTATGAATTGGCTTCCATAACTTCTAAATTTATGGTGCATGAGATCTCACATAATCATGTGTCTTATAAACCACATGGATCGTATAATGAGGAACTAATGGCTCCTTGAAATTAACATCCTAGGATAACTCACTCGTAGAAGAGTGTGATATACGAGAGTGTGGAGGAGATACTAATTCCCCCTATATGAATTATATAATGCCTCTCTCAACACAATGGTCAATATTATCTCTGAGTGAATAATATTTATAGTCCTAAAGTCTATTGATTATGTGATAATTACAATATGATTTTTTTTCTTATTCTTTGCAAATGATGTGCTAGATGATTCTGAATAGGAGGAAGGGTGATCATCCTTTTGTCTAATAATTTAAATAATATTTCATGAGGCTTATATCTATTTAAAAATGATATGGCCCCATTACTAGTGTCTTATGTTGTATTTATTGTAAGATATACTCTGTGAAGTGGCTCTTTGCCTTTGTTAAGTATCTTTATTGGTGGTTTGTATTCCACTTTTTACTTAGGCATTTATGTATTAGGTGTTTGTACCATATTGGATGATTGTTCCTGTGAGAGACCTAGACCCAAATCTATTTTTTAATGTAGTTATGCTAATCCCAACTCCTTCTCTAATGTGATAGTATTGTAGCATAAGTGTTGAAATGATTTGGATGTCTCATATAAAAATTTGTCCTTGAGAAGGAAAGTGAGACCTATATAAAATATCTATTATACCTCTAAATATATCAATTGGTATATCAATTATTTCATGAATGATTTTAATTTTGGAATGCAATCATTTACTATTTCTAACCCACCCTAGTGTAGTGAAGGAAACCTATCATATGTGACTTGATTCACCTTATTATTAATATAATAAATGAGATATACTTCTTCTATCTCATTGCATGTATGTAGTGAACCACTAGGGAGTGAATGATGAAACCAATTTAATGCCTCACCCTATATAGTCCATAGAAATAACTATAAGAGAATCAAACTATAAGTGACATGTGCCATGGAATTTTTTTAAGCTTTCAGGTGGACATATGGATCTCTATGTCCATTAAACTTTGGTAATTTTGGTATCTAAAATTACTTTGGTAACTTTGTCGTGAAGATTTTGCGTAGGATAGGATTGCCATAGATGGCATTCGAATCAACCAAAGAGTGGTATGATTTACTTTCCAAGATGAGCTAGAGTATCTTTTTTTTATAAATCACCCATGAAATACATAAAAGAGATACCTCTTGTGAAGGTATATTAACATCAACAAGACAGCCATTTAATTCCTAAATCTTATTATGAATTGTATCCATTGGTACACTGCATCAGGGTCCTTTAGTTTTTCTCTCCATAACTTTTCAAGGGTTGATAGATTGGACTTGGTGAGAGGAAAATTGGATATAATCCTTATGGAGGTTAGGATGAGAAATATATTCTACTATAGTAACGAGAGGTGGGGTATATTCATTGGTATCTCTGATATTGTTAGTTGGTAAAGTAGTATCATATGATAATGGAATAGAAGACAGATTTTTATCATTTGAATGTAAACCATGTAAACATGAACATGTGTTTAAGTTTGTACACTTTTATATGGAGACATATTATTTCTTGAATTAGTATTTAATAGGCAATAAATTTCAAAATGAGAGATTTGTGAAGTATAGAGATGACTAGATTCAATATCTTCTTCATAAAAGTCATAGTAATAATTGTTATTCTAAGTTTCATCAAAATCAGAATTTAATTCAATTTTAAGGGTAAGAGTAGAATAATATTTTAAAATTTTAATACTATTCAATAGATCATCATGTGTAGGTGGAATGCAATGTGTATCTTCACTATCTGAGAGTGGAATGTATGTATTATCATTATTTTCAATAATGGAGTCAAGGGTAGAATAATTAGTGATCATGTTGTCATTTAACATATTATGACATGCAGGAGAAGGATTATAAATACTTGAAGTATCTATATTTTGCATGGAATGACTATGTTGAGCTTGAAAAATAAAATAAAGTGACAACACAATATCATCTACATTAGTTTGTAAATATGGAAAAGGTGTAATATCATGTGTACATTTTTTTTCAAATTGATTTGAGAAAGGTAAAGAATGTGCATTTTGATTTTCTAGGCTAAAAATATCATGTATAATTTTAATTGAACCATGTAAAGGTAAATTTATTTAATTTGAACAAGGATGTAGCAAAAGTGGTTGAAAAAATATGATTGCATTCAAACAAAGCACTACATATAAGGGGTTCTTTTGGCCTTATGTTGTTAATGCGAATTTTAGATGTATGGAAAGAGAGAAGATAAGGAAAATAAGTTTCATACAATCTGGCCTCATTAACACTTTCATTATCATGATCATAATAATCATCATCATTATAAATTTAATCATGATCATTATCACGTGCCAATGGAAAATTCCAAAAATTAGTCTATTCATTTGTATAATTATGTGAAAATTTTAGAAATTTATCAACTGGGTGAGGGGGAAAAGGTTTCTTGGAAGGAATTTTAAACTTACCAAAAAAGAGAACATAAAAAAAGAACAATAAGCAAATAATAGGGACAAGATAATACAACATAGTTATATTTGAAAATATGTGAAATATTCAACGCAATGTATAGGAAAAAATAATAAATTTAGTTGAAACCCTAAGGGCTAATTTTTGAGTGTATAAGGACCTATTATGTGGATCTAGGGTTTGGAGGGATAATAAATAAAATTTGATATATGTTAAATTAACGAAACCCTAATAGAGAAATTGATATGGATAAATTAGGATATGTAAAAACTAATAAAAATTAGAATTTAATAAACCCTTATTTAGTACACAAAAATGGAACAAGTAAACCCTAGGGTGAAATTAGGGTTGTTAAGAAATATTTTAAGTCAAGTTCACCTAATTTTTTTAATACTTAAGTCTTAGTAAATGAAAATCCTAGGTTATTAAAGGGCTAGGTACAAAGGGTAAATACAAATAAAAATTACAAATAGATGTATCAAATTGATTTACCCAAAATAAAAAGTGTAATGAGAAAATAAACTTATCTAGAGTGAAACATGTACTATCAAATCATGGGAAGGTTGAAATAGATCTATAAATTAGTTTTGAGTCCTATCATTTTGGAATTGGAGCTAAAACTACTTTTAGAAAATATCATGGTAATAGGGATAATAACATGTTATGCTAGTGTTAGACACATGCACGGCCGTGGAGGGAAGAGGGAGCACGGCCGCGGAGATGGCTGTGTAGAAAACCAACTCCTCGCAGTTGTGTCTTCTATTGTATTGATCCCAATCTGCTTTGGGATGCAGGTGCACGGTACAAAAGTCAAATATCTTTATTGCATGGTTACTTTAGGGTAAAGGAAGGGTGGGGGTCTGCGTCTACTTGGACCCCTCAAACCCTTCTTTGTGTTTGTTTGTGTGGCTTCGTAAGTTTAATCTTTTAGTGTGCAGATTTGTTCTTCTACCTCAGTCTTCCATTTTGCGGCTGCCATTCTGACCATTATCCTATTCTTTGTAGATCAGTGATTTCTTTGTTTAAATTTTGAATGCCATGGTGGCGATTCCTCTGAACAGAGGGGACGATCTTACAAAAGTTTGGATGGATGTTTTGGGCAATGGAGGCGATGGATCTGGGGGTTGTTCATTGAAGGAGCTGTCTGTTATGGGCAGGGCTTTTTTTGGACCCTAGGTGCAGGGAGGTAGGTGTGCCATGCAAAGGTTATTTTTGACTGCTACCATTTGTGAGTAACTCCTCTAACATTGTGTTCTATGGGTTGCTAGTTTTTGAGGTTTTAGGTCCCTTTAAAACCTGGTTTTCAGGTTGTTGTGCCTAGTTTCTAGGCTATTTTGTTTGGTTTTTAGGCTGTTTTGCCTAGTTTTGTGTAGGTTTCAGGTCCTTGTAAAACCTGGGGTGTTTTTTTTGGTTCTATCTGTTGGTTTTAGGTCCCTAAAAACCTGGTTTTTTCACTATTTTTTAATGGTTTTGCCTTTCCTGGCGGTTTGTAATGTTTTATCTTTCTTAAGCTGTAAAGGGTTTCAGGGCCTCTCCAAAACCTGATTTTACCTCAATCTAAAACATGCTATGCTAGTGTCGAAAGCATTGTGTTAGTGTCCTTTAAAGGACAAGGATACTAAGACTTTTAGGGATGCTATGAAGAGGACTTAGGGTTCTGCAAGTATGCTCAATAGATTTTGATCATTATTCTATGTGACTATTTTGTTGTTTCTTATTTGACACTCTAATGAACACTTGTACCCATGAAACAATAATGGTATCAAACAAGAAAGGAGGGAAAAGTATGGGTTGTGGAGTGTTATGATCATATGATACAAAACCCATATTATCCTAACTACTACCTACATTAACCCTAATGATAGGGGCCTCAGATCGCATGTAGTTATCCCTTGTGAAACATACACAATCAACATGCATGATATTATATAATGAATTTTAATTAGGCCCTTATTTGATCAAGCATGTAGATCTAGATTTGATTGTTGAGTAATATGTAGAGTGTTGAAGTAATTATGTTACAAAATAGTATATGTTAGCTATAAAATGCCTTGTGAGGATATTTATATATAAATGAATTTAATCTAAATATGAGAACCTTGTCCATTGTCAAACAAGGCAAAAAAGAAAGACCAAATCATAAGAATAGACTCAAGGAAGGGTAAGGACCCATAAAAAATTAAAAATGTGACCATTAGACACTAGCACTGAGGTGGACACTATCACATTGTCCTAGTGTATAGGATTGTGTTAGTGTCTTTAGACTAATAAATTAAGCACTGACCATGGTAAATAGGCCGATGACCTTTATGATCAGGATAAGATGACATCAGACCACTGGAGATGCAACAAATAAGAAAAATAGGTCATAAAAAAGATAAAAAGACACTAACACAATCCTATACACTATTTTTCTTATTTGTTGCATGTCAACAAGACTCACATTCATCACTAATAACTTTTCATAAATAGAAACAATAGACATAATACTTGTGTTTGCTTGACCAAATTAGGGTGTGTACACTTTGATTAATTTTAAATAACTTAATTTTCATGTAGGGTTTCCTACCTTGTGATGGAAGTTGTGTTTTCTCCATCTTCCTTATTCAACATCTACTTTATTACATTATATATGTAGATCATTTTTTTTTGGCATATTGGTTACTTAACTTGAATTATTGGTGTTATCTTGTTTATTTTGTAGGGTTTTGTGGATCATTTCTCCTTATTGTTGGTCTTTGCTACATTTCTGATTGACCACATTGTCCAAAGAGGATTCTTCGATATTTTTTATGATAATAATCTTGTGAATTTTGGTGACAATTCATTTTCTTGTTTATTTCTAAAAGTTTTGTAATTCCACTTGAAGGAAGTTTCTATTAAGGGGGAGTATTATGTAATTTCAACTCCAATCCTTGTTTTTAAAATATTTTATCCACTTTTGTAACCCCAAATTATGCTTATGGGGAAGTGTTCGAGATTGTTTTGGGTCCTTTATGCTTTTATATTTATCCCAAGTATTGTTTATGTGTGAATTTACTATATTTATATATGAAATTATCCTAGATTTATGAGGTGTCTCTCAACTCTCTCATCCACTTTTTGGTTTTGGGAGTTAATTTCAAAAGTAACTACTCCCCAAACACATTTCACACACATCTTGCTCACTTGTAAGAGGATTAGGATATTTATCATATACATGAAGCTAGATCACATAACTCTTTTTTCTCTCCTATATCTATTTATTGAACTTTATTCCTCTATTATATAAAAATATAATCTCTTCTTAACTTTCTCTTGCATTCTTTTGATGATCTTTTGGCCTAAGGTCATTCTTATCATTCTCTCATAATTTCTAATTTATACGTACATGGACATTCATTGTTTCAAGGATTATAATAATATTATGCGGTTTTTTTTATCCATTCAATGGTTTACTCACTTTTCATATATATTTTATCATATTTTTTGGTTTGCTCACTATTCAAGGTATCTTTGTTTCTTTAAGAATTTTCATTTATTTAATGTTGATAGTTCGATCTTTGGAAATAATTTTATTAGTATGCATAAAAACAAATATTATTTTTACTCAAGTTAACTTATGGTTATTTTTATCAACCAAATTTGCACACTATAGAAGGTTCTTAAAGCCTTATAAATTTGGGGTAACATAGAAATAATACTAAGTTTTGAGTGGCATAATAGGTGGATTGAATCTCTAGATTATAGGGCTATCTCCCCTTGATGTATCAATTAGGATCACAACAATACACTACTGGATTTTAAGAGAAAAGTGAGAAGGATAACATGAAATAAAAATAAATAAGGAGGTGATAAACCAAATCTAAATATCAGTAACACATATTGAATATATACTATGATGTATAAGACATGCACTACTCTTAACTTGCACCTATCATATCAGTTATTTGCAGAGAGGTAATATATTGTGGGGTTAGGGTGGAAGATTACTTCCACTTCTAATCCAAAATTAACCCTTGATTACACTCTATAAAACCTTAAATAGTGACGCAAAATCCATGGAGGCAAGAAGAACAATATAATAAATGAAGGTAAGCTGAGTCTACACTTGATTTCATCAACCATTCAACTATTTACATTAGATGTAGCTATGAAACAAAGTAGAATAAACTAAATATTGATTAGAGGAATTATAAAAGAGCGAGGATTCACCATAATCATGGTGGAAGGATGAATCAAATGCCAAAATTAGGCATACCGAGAGAGAGAGAGAGAGAGAGAGAGAGAGAGAGAGAGGAGAGAGAGAGAGAGAGAGAGAGAGAGAGAGAGAGAGAGAGAGAGAGAGAGAGAGAGAGAGAGAGAGAGAGAGAGAGAGAGAGAGAGAGATGTTACTTCATCCAAGTTAGTTATAGATAAATACGAGAATCTAAGATCAATTTTATCCATATATTTGGCATGTATAGGATTCTTGATGATAATATTCTAGAGGAATGGTATAGAAGAGGCTCTTCAACTTCTTGGATAACTCATCAATCTTCTTTAAAACTTCCCTCTTCCTCCACTAGAAGTGATAAATGACATTCTTGATCATCAAGGTCAATTTTAAATTTCATTTCCCATTATATTTGACACCTTTAATATGTTTGAGAGTTATCCATCCTAATTTTATAGTCGTAATCATGTATTATTAGGTGTCTTTAAACCAATCAGTCTCACTACACCTATCTCTTAAGGCTTTTTAATGATATACTAAGATATCATGCTCAAGCCTATATATAGTAACGTAATTGAAATTGTTCATGATATTATTAAGATACAAATATTACAAAAAAGTGCTATTAGTGGTGTTTCAAGGGACATAAATCTCTCCATAGTCTTATATGTGTATGTAATTAAGCTTCTTGGGCAACATAGTAGTAGAGTCACCTTTTTGACCTAAATTAGTGAATTAAAAATATCATGTACCATATTATTAGGTATGTAAATGGGTATAAAGGTATATAAAACATATCCTTGGGATTTAAAATCCTTTCTACCTAATTTTAAGACACACCATTACTCTACATATTCATAATTAGGCTTCCACCTTGACTTTCAAGCTAATTATGTACATAATGACCTTCACACGTGCCACCAAAAGGCCCTAACATATTACAAAGGGATACAAAGAGGTAATTAGAGAAACTAAAATTCAAAATATGTGTCTTTTAAGTCATTTTGAAGATAAACCTAGTTATCATGTCATTTATAGTGTTTAAAGAGGGTTTAAGGTGTTTACCATATTAACAATAGTTCATAAAGGTAAGGGAACTAATTTTGGAACTAATACCATAAAGTGTGATCATAAAATGGCGCATAACACTTAATTTTAACTTTATATAACATGCAACTCCTTCGTATAATTTTGAGCAAAAGAAAATGCTCCTTAGGCTTGTGCACATGTAACTTTGAATGCAGTCTGAAGTTTTAGTTAAAGGATCACTTTGACATTTAATTTTAATTTTAAAAGGGTTAATTTAGGTCTAATACATCCCATGTTATGTATATATATTATCTCTCAATTTTTTTGACTCTTTTTTGGGCCATAAACTTGTTATTTCCTATGTATAGGGTTTGTAAGCCATTCAACAAGACTGAGCCTAATGAATTATTTATGAATCTTTGCCCTTATTTAACTAAGTATATACCTCATGAAGATTCATGTAAATACCCAATAGAACTAAAATAGGAATTTTCACCTTCATTCACTTCAAAATTTGTATAGAACCTCATATTAGTGCTCAGACTTATAGGTCTTCATCTCTTTGTATCCCTCAAAACATATAAAGCTCATTGAATAAAACGTTCTACATATATTTTTGGAAAAAAAGAGATTTTAGTACCAATTTATCTCTTCATACTCTCTATGAAATATCATTAACATACACTCAATATAGGTATACTTAATCCACCTATCTCTCTCTATTAGCAATCAATTAGGTCTTTAGGCCTAGGAAACTAAGATTTGGCTATACACATGCCTCACACATGTGATACTAAAAAATAATGTTTGATTAAATGTTATGACATATTAATCATTATATATAAAACATTTGAGGATTTTAAACCTTATATATATGGTTTATCCAAAAAATGGCTAAAACCTTGGACTAGGTGTATGCTCAGGTCTAAGAAGTAACTAGAATGATTTATCATGAACATTGATGGGTTTAAATGTTTTATAATGGTTTATAAAGGCATATAAAATAATAATACAACTAAATTAATTCAAGGTAATCTCTCCAAGACCATAAACATACTTAGGTGGCCATTGCATCTTAGTATTCACCATCTATGTGTAGTCCATTTGGGGAGTTTTCTATTGAGACTAAAAATGTTTCTTTCTCTCTCCTTGGTATTTTTATGGATAATAAATGGATTATATAATTTACAATTATTCATTTAAACTTTTTAAACCCTTCAAATCCTTTTATTGTCATCATACATGGTAGCCTTCCTCAATTCTACATTGATAGGCCCATGGGTGCATGTTAGTGCAAGGTTTGAACAAGATTAGCCTCTCAAACCATTTTACCATATATACTGATGGATCCAATTTATAAATATTTTATTGAATGGTCCTACCATATCATACAAGGTTTTTAAATCATAAATAAACCCCTTCTACTCTATTCAAGAACAAATTAGAATTTACCATCACCTTCATGCCTGCAAACCATGAAGACACATTCATACAAAATGGTCATGGTAGAAAGTTGAAACTTGGTGTAAATTAGGAAACTTATTGAATAACCTATATAATATGAATTAGATATAGAGACATTGTTAAAATTCATCATAAACACTTTTGCACATCAAACTTCTTGGAGAACTCAAAACCCTATAATCCAAACTTACAACTTCACCATTATTGAATGATGCTACTCATTTATCACATTTAAAAGCATGAATATGACTAGAGATTATTTTAGAACAATAATTAGGATCTGTAATAACCTATGTAATCTCACTCCTTTATTAACGAGCTCACAAACTCATTTAAAAAGTCAAAACCTGACCCTATAGGGTTTGATAGTGCATTTTGACCCCCTAATTTATTAATGATTGTTCATAACTATGGGGAGATGAATCAGATAATGAATTCCATAAAATTGAATTTCATTATGGTCCCTTCCTTTGGAAAAGAGATTTGGTCCCAAATCTCTCTCTTCTCTACAAAATAAAAAAGCTAAAACTACCTTTGCAAGCTTGCTAAAGAGCTTGATAGGAGAAGTAATGAGTTTTTTGCATGATTGGACATGTGAATACCTGAAATAAATGCATATGACCCTAAAATAACTAAAGATACACTCTAAAACCATTTTCACCTAAGGATGAGTTCTCTATATTTGTACAAGATACTAAACTAATTTTCTAAAGAATTATCATGCTCTTCCATATGTTGAACCTAAAATCTCTAAATTTTCTTTAATTTGTACCTATATATCTGACGTTAGGACATATATTCTATATTTTTAAATCACCTTTACACAGACACTTAACCATTTAATGTCTCAGATTGATTCTAATAGACCTCATATGCATAACTAAAGCATGATAGTGATGTAAAGAACTAAAACCTTTGAATCATATCATAATACCACATATGTATAGCTATACATTTTTTTGAGACCTCACTTGATGACCTAAATGTGGTTATGAATTGGCACAAAGATATGGCACAAGAAAATACTTCAAATAATAATGCAACTATGTTACTCATAAACCTTATCATCTCCAAAAACCTTAAAATATGTTAAGAAACCTTAAAATTCTGATAAAGAGACCATTTTAAGTAATCAAAAGACATATGATGGTTATCAACAAGGTTAGGAGGCATGAAAAGTCAAGTTTTGAAATATAGGAGTTGACCTTTCGGTTTGGGGGGCCAAAAATGGTCAATAATTACCTAAGTCAAATATGGTAGTTATTACTATATGTATTCTATGGAACCAAACCACATCCTTTTTCACAATCATCTCCATTGTTGATTCAACAAAGGCATAATATACATTAAATTTTTTGAGTATCATAGAAAGCACAATACATTGAACATGATTATCTCAAGTCAAATATAATTATGCATTACACTATGAATACATGAATTAATATATAATTTACATATTAAGAAATGAGGATGTACATTAATCCATCCACCTCCACATATATTTGAGTCAAGATGGTGAAATTTGTAGTGGGGGAATATTTCTTTCTTTAACTTCCTTCGCATTGCCATGTTATCACATATAGTGCATGTTATGCCTTCAAAACATTGAAATTTTGTCTAAACCCTCCCATTTTATTAAGATCAAAACAACTACCACTTGATCATACTTTACTAATTTCAAATATTTACAAAATAAAAATAATAATATCTCAAAAAATACATTCATATTCAACATAAAAAATCAAAATTAGGATCTTGGAATGACATTATTAATAGATTACACTATTTACATGTTATTTATGACATGTTTTGAATATGGAATATGCTTTGCATATAGATTAATTTCATGATATATGCGTGCAATATAGGACATACAAGCCACACTTGAACATATAGATGCTGGATTTTCCTCTACCTACTCATGACACTAATACTAGGGGAATAATATTGTATAAGTTTCATTATTATAGGTTATATTTTTATATGACCTCTATAAAATGTTAAACTATCTGTATTTATTACATTTTTTCTAGTTACTAATAGCTTGTAGAGTGCTACATCTATATGTTATTTTACTGGGATGTGACACTGATACATATGGATGGTATAGTATAGTCATTATTTGTTCTATTATTCATTAATGTTTTTAATCTATTGTATGAAAATATATTTTTAATTGATGATTAGGTGTGGCCCCTTTTATATGTTTTATGATACATTTATGTCCCTTATGTGTGGCCCTTAGAATTATTTTATTTGTGATATCTCTATGTCAATTTTATTTGATAACTTTATGTCCCTTGCATGTGGCCCTTAGCTATTTTTATTGTCATATATTTATGTCCATTATATGTGGTGGTTATACTTAAATGTGACACTAAGTTTTGATATTTTTGACCTTATTTCACTTGTTCATATTCTTGTGATCGGGTGTTGCCATCATCTATATAATTCACCTTTACTGTGTGGTCTTATTAAATTTTTTTAGTGATGGTTACTATTAATTTATCTTTTTAGTGAATATTTTAAGGGTATAATGACACTTATGTGACCTAAATTGCAAATGCTACATACATGCATTTATTTACATAGATATTAACATGAGGACATACACTCCACATTTGCACATGATTATACTTGATGGTATATTTATACATGACATGATCTTTTTAAATTTTATTTTGAGATTAGTAACTTATATAACATTTCCATCATCTTAAACTAGAGGCAATATAGTTGTCTTGTTAAAGAGACATAACATTAAACTTTGGAATTAGAGTATAGATTTTAGAGATGCATAAAAGGTTAGATGTCAGATGAGTTTGATTACATGATAAATATTCGTACATCAATATATATTATAGTGGCATATTCCATTCATATACACTTAATTTAAAGGTAATTGAATACATATTCATAAAACAATGAGTGCATGTGAATGGGCATATATACATATTTTACATGAAAAATTAAAGGCTTCTAAAATATACATAGATTTAAGATACAAGTTATTGGATTCAACATTTAGATGTACAACATTATATATCAACTGGTACAAATTTAGGTAGTATTATATTGGGTCATGTACATATACACACATTTATATTGATGAGACATGATACTGGTTCATGCACATACCCACTATGGTAGTTTAAAATTAGTACATTTATAAAGGGGCATGATACTGATTCATGCACATTTACACACTTTTCATTGAGCACTATTATAATTGTTCAATTAAAAACACTTAATAAATCCACATTGAGTAGCATGGTCAACCTTTAATATAAAAATCCATATGTATAGTTGTTGACTTAGGTTTTTAGTATTAATCTATAATGAGATTAAAGATGCTCAATGGACATTTCACTTATTCTAGAAGTCCCATCACGTGGTTCACATTATTATTGTGTGTGAGTAGTTATCTGGGTTAGTAGATCACATACTTATCCAAACATTCATGAGAATTAGGTAATTTTATCTTTCCAACCAAAGGGAATTCTTAGTTATAAAAATTTGAGGTTTGATCAACCTTAATTTCCCTAAGATTCAACAATAAGAACCAATCTCCAAATGCTTAAGTGGAGAAGAACTTTCTCCAATGATTCAATAAGGAAGCATCATATACAAAATATTTCAAGGGTGACATAGTTTTCATAAATACACATGAATTACTTCCCTACTCATTACTTTTTAAATTTCTAGTTTAAATTGAAAATTTCTATTTATGGACATTGGATAGCATATCTCTATTGTAGGCTATGATTTTGAGTGACTAGCATAATTAGAGCTTCCTTTTAGAGACATGTATGTTTTACACACTCATGTATACATTTTTATTTTATTCTATAAATTCTATTATTAAAATAAAATAGGTGAATTCATAGGTACTAAATTCCAATATTAATTACTTGACTACAAAAATATTAACATATATTTACCATGCATGACTTGTGTGCATAAAATGGTCTTAACCCATAATTTTATCATACATTAATTCTATGTTTTGATTTTGATTCTCTCCATTAGCTTTTACATACGTGTAAGAACCACACTATCTATTTACAAATTACATACTATCTAACATAAACATGTCTATATGTTTAGTTTTATCTTTCCATCCATGGATTGATGCTATCTAACTTGGTCAATATCATTTTTTGATTCTAACTTGCACTTGACAATAGTGACCCTATCCTAAAATTAAATAGTTATTATAATCAAATCCTTCCTTAGGGTCAACACATCTTCCTAACATGTTGTTGGCATGATAAATTACCACACACACACACACACACGTACATGTTGTTGACATGATAAATTACCACCCAAATCTCCCGCGCCCCTTCACCCCCTTCCCCCTCCCACAAAATTTATCATGTCAACAACATATATATATATATATATATATATATATATATATATATATATGTATATACACACACACACACACACACACACACACTCTCACACACAGAAACACACACACAAACATGTTGTTGACATGATAAATTACCACCCACACCCACACACACACACACGATAATTTATCATGTCAAAAACATGTTAGTAAGTATATATATATATATATATATATATATATATATATATATATATATATATATATATATATATGTATGTATGTATGTATGTATGTATGTATGTATGTATGTATGTATGGGTAATTCTTAACATGTTTGAATGATAAATTACCATATATATATATATATATTTCCTGACATGTTTGCATGATAAATTACCATATATATATGGTAATTTATCATGCTAACATGTTAGGAATTACCTATACACACACACACACACACAGAAACACACAGACAAACATGTTGTTGACATGATAAATTACCACCCACACCCACACACACACACACGATAATTTATCATGTCAAAAACATGTTTATATATATATATATATATATATATATATATATATATATATATATATATATATATATATATGGTAATTTATCATGCTAACATGTTAGGAATTACTATATGTGTGTGTGTGGGGTAATTTATCATTCTAACATGTTAGGAATTACCATATATATATATATATATATATATATATATATATATATATATATATATATATATATATATATATATATATATCACAAGATAGGGGTCTTGTCACATATCTAAAACACACAACTATTGAATATTGAGGAATAATGACATATTCCTTCCAATTTGAAAATTAATCACTAAGAGCATACAACATCCAATTAGTAATCATATCAAAGCCAATTCCAATTAAAAGCTATAAAATATCAAATCCAAATCATTTGTTACATTTATATAACAAAAGAACATAATTGTATGATCATATAAGTTCATAAAATTAAGTATGGCTTGATTTCCATCCTTGGATTATCATATACATAAAAAAATATTCAATCATCAATTAGGGGATTAGGTTCAAATTATTCCATTAAAATTTCAAAGTTTTTGCAGGTTTCTATTGCTCACAATCACACCTTGGGTTTTAATGTAAATGAGGCTAATTTTTAAATTTTCATTATCATGTTTTAGCATTGTACATATAGTCATTCTAGAGATAAGTGAAGGTGAATGTATGGTCACAAAACCTCTTTTGTGTACAAGAGATTATCGACCACTACAATTTAGTATTAATAATTGATACTGATCCAAAGCTGACATACCTAACCATGTGAAGAATATTTTTTATCAAGCAAAGTTAGACAATCAATTAAAAAACTAATTATTTATCCCTTTGTTTTACATACTATATTTAACATATGACACTTATCAAGTCTTTGTAATTTTTTTAATCTTTTACAATTTATTTCATGCTTGAATGTCATAATAACAAATCTAAATTCAAATAGTAGTTTTTGTTCAATTAAATTTTCAAAAACCAAATTAGGTTAAAACTAAAATGAAGTGAAAATGTATAATTTATAAGTAATTGTGTAAAATTCTTGAAATAAGTGTAAATTTATAAAATTTTGTAAAGTTAAGGAAAACCCATAAAAATAGAGAAATTGTAGGTAAATTGATAAATTTTGTTAAAAATCAATGAAATAATTCAATGCATTAGATTAATTTCAAATAATTAGAAAAAATATGACAAAAATTGTAAAATTTGTGAAAGTAAAAAAATGCAAACAATTAAGAATTAGTTCATTCATTTTTTTTAAAAAAAAACTCAAAAATTAATATAAATAAATGAAAAAAATAAAAAATTAAACATACTTAAAAAAAAATATGAAAAAATAAAAAAAAATAAGAAAACTCTAAAAATTAAAATAATTTAATTTTTTTTAACAAATTAAAATAAAATAAAATAAAAAAGTTTAAAAGTTAAAAAAGATTTAATTGATTTTAAAAAAAAAAGAAGTAATGCGAAGAAATATTTTTTAAAACATCCTTAATGTGTCTTTGTTCCTTGTCATTTCGAACCACTTGATGACAATAAACATTTCAAAAATATGTGTGAAATCACACTATATACCTTGTATTCTCATGTTCAATATTTTAAAAGATTCAATATTACAAGAAAATTAGGGCTTCAAACTCGCATCTCGAAAGTACATTTAAAGCGTTCCATTATTAAAATGTAGCCCTATGTTATTTTTGAGCGATAATGCCGCAAAGACTGATCATCTCATATATACTTGAAACAATTTTTCCATCTAAAACTAGTAGAAACCTAGAGTAATAAATGAAAAAACACTCATACACGCTTGCATATTTAAAAGGGGTAAAAATTATGCAATGTTTTGCTATGTTAAAAATATTATTTTAAATTATAAATCTAGAATATGTGTTAAATAATCATGGGATGGAATGATCTCTTATACAGTTAAGAATGGTAAATTGTTGGGAAGTAGAGTTTGTTTTTGTTTTTCTTGTTTGTTTATTTATTTTTTTTGGGAAAGGGGATATAGTAAATTTATTTATTTATATTTTTAAAATATTGTATTATTTGTTTTGAAACAATTTTATTTATTTTTATTTTATTTAAAAATAGTTTTTTATGTAAAAAAAATATAAAATTAGAGTAAATTTTAAAGAAATGTTAAAGGAGGTTGGAATAATGTAATTAATCTTATCGTGTTTAATTTTTTTAGGATTAATTATGATATAATGATTTTATAAGTTTTATTTTATTATATAATAATTATTTTCAAATTATAGTAGTTATTACTTTTAGTTTATTAATGTGTTTATTTTACTGTTAATTCAATTTATTACTATTATGTTTATATTAGATTAAACTCATTTCTAATAGTTAGTGTGGATATTAGTTCTAGGTATAATGAGAGGTTTAGGTTTTCTCTTGATTATTAAAAGATAAAATAAACTAAAAAAGATCATAAAATCTTAAGAGGAATCTAACACGAATGAAGCAGTAATATCAAAAGTAACTAGTGTGGGAGTTAGTCTAAGAAGAAAAAGTATAAGTCTAAGACTCATAAGCATATGATTTTGAATGAATTGGGAACCAGAAAGAAGCTATCATATTCGACTGGTGTGGCAACCAATCAGTTTATAATGGAAAAAAAACTAGCCTAGACTTAAAAATCCAGTCGCCCAGGTCTCAAAAGTAATAACAGATTAATTTTAATTAGATCAAGAACCAACCTAGATACAAAAGGAGATCTAGATCTTCAAAAAAAAACTTCAAGGTCCTCAGAGGACCCAGACTCTAACTGAAGCCAAAGGAGGAAACACCAGTCAAATTTATATGGACCAGTAACCATTCTAGACTTAAAGGAATATGAGGCCTAGTTCTCTGAAATAACCATTCTGATCCCCCGAGATATCCAACATTTCAACAACCACTTTTTACTATTGTGGTACCCAGTTGGTTTTAGCCCGACCAAAAACCACCTTGAATAAATGAAGCAAGAGATCCAGCTCTCAATACGGACCCTCCAAGTCCTAATGGAACTAAAGTCCCAATTTTTACTTGATCAAGAACCAACCTAAATACAATTGGAGTTTTCAAATATATAGAGAGAAACCCTATGGGGTCCCTAGTGAGACCCAAAATAAACAAAGCATCCATCATTTTTAAATGGGTTGACAACCATCCTAGACAAAAAAAAGTATAAGGTCCAAATCTCCAAAAAGCCTTCAAGTTCCTTAGATGACCCAAACCTCGATCGACGCCAAAAGGCGAAAACACTTATCAATTTTAGATGGTCCAAAAGCCATTTTGGACTACCATATCATGAGGCCTAGATCTCTAAGATAACCATTCAGATCCTCCAAAGGACCCAACATTCTCAAATTTTAATAGGAATCAATTTTAGCTGGACCAAAACCTACCCTGAACTGATGAAATAAGATACCTAAGGATCAAACTTTAGTGCCATTTTATTAAAATCTTAAAACTAGTAAAACAACAATTGGTGTGGGGACCATCCTGAGCTAATTAAGAGGGAGGCCTAGGTCTCTAGGAAATACTTCCAAAACTAAAACTTAATGCACCAAACATAACCAAACCAACAAATCTAGAGACCTTGACCAGATCTACAAAAAAATAAATAAGAAGAAGACTTCCTAAAATGGTTTTGGATCTCCCTTCTACTATGAAATAAGTATTTATTTTTCCTCTCTAAAGCCATAGTTAATCTATTATTTATGGTTCTCAGGATCATATCAAGAGCCTCCAAAATAAGCCCAAAACATGACATGTGCATAAGAAGGGGTGACCCCCATATTCATACCCATTACTCACACTAATCATGTAGAACATATGTCTATGATAATTTTTATTTTAAATTCAAGTTTTTATGAATACATTTAAAACTATAATTTAAGCTTGTTAAATTTTAAATTTAAATTCGATGTTTAATTTTAAACCATAAACTTTTATAAATTTAGATTTTAAACATCAAATTCTTATCACTTTAAAGTTGTAACATATTTTTAAAAATATGTAAACCCATTTGATTATAAACATCTTTAACATGTTTTAATTTTGTAAGTTAAAATTTATAAAAATGATTAAACTCATTTAAATGTCAACTTTAAAATCTAAGTACATTTATATTCACTTAGATTTCAATATTTTGTGGTTACATATTTCATATATCTTTACATTCAATTTTAAATTAAGTTTAAAAATTAAATTATTTTCAATTTTCAATTTATTATTAAAATTAAAATTAATATTAGAATTATTCATAAATAATAATTATAATTTTATAATTAAAAAATCACAAATTTTAATTGATATCATTCAATAAATTTATTTAAATAAAACATATTCTTTTTAAAACATAATTTCTACTATTAACGTCAAATTAAAATCACATTTTAAATAAACATAATGTCATAATAAATTTAAAAGCTGCTTTTACATATAAAATTACTTTTAAATTAGACATATTATCATATTTAATGTCACCTTTTATGATGGATTTAAAATCTAAGTCTATTGAAACATTTAAATTCAAATATAGTGACATATCTTAACTTACATAGATGATGTTGGCTAAGTAACCTTAGTGACATTTACTAAAACACCATTACACCATTGGAGAGATAAAATAAGGGATACCTCCAATCTTACCCATTGAACATATGCTAACTTTACTTAGGTGACAATAACTCGTGACATTTGAGGGATATTTAGTGTGACATTTGATATTTTTCATATTTATGTAATATAAATTTAAACATAGAAATGAATTATTTATACAAATTTAAATGTGACATTAAGAATGAAATATTGAATTATTTTTTTTTTGGTTAACTAATTTAAATGTATTTTAGGGTTACTTTAACATTGTTGGTTGAATATTTTGTCTATCAGCGTACTGCTAAACAAAATAGGTCTTATCAACCAAAGTAAGAAGATTAGTCATTCTAATGTGTAAGTTTATCACATCAGAAGGAGACTGCTCTCTCCTCTCATCAAGGGGAGGTTCCCTGTGGATATGCTATGTATATGTATAAACAAAAAAAAAAACTCAGGGATAGGACCAGACATCCATCTCTCTTTATTCAGAGATGATGTATACAAAACAAAGTAAAAACTCAAGGGAATAACAGACAACTCTCCTCTTCTTTCAGAAGAACTATTCAGCCAGCCACAAGAATACTCCTGGAAATAAAAGCAGAATGTAACTGAGAGTATGTTAACCAGCAAATTGAGACAGAGCACAAAGTCTCTTCCTGAAAAGCTTAAGAGTAATATACGAAGGGAAATGAAAGCTCAAAGTGTTTTCAAAGTCCTTTACACAACAATAAAAAGAAAACACACTGAAGGTAGCTATTGGGGCACAAAGCCTCTCCATAGTTGATTCTTCAGGACACCTTCCTGACTAATTTTACTAATCCTGCTTATTAAATCAATGGAACAAAAAATAAATCAAGGAAACAGACATACGAATAGTTTCCTCAACCCTAAAGATATCACAACACAAAGTCTGAAAAAGTCCCTAAATTTCTTATCCCAGTAATAAAATATGATCAACAGATTGAGCACAAAGTCTCAATGATGCCTCTCAATTTGGGCAGAGTTTCATTTAGATTGTCAAAAAGAGATATCGTTACAATGAAAGAAAGTCCCTTATATAGCCACTTGAAGAAGGGCTCAGGAATAATAATACATCATGATGCATTGGGAAATGTTAGAAAGATAGGCTAGAACTTTGGGACATTTTACCCATTTGATATTTTCAATGTAGATAAACAAGCCATGTAATTGAAAGATTACAACTTTCAATGTCCACCTAGCGGTTTGATCTTGTCTTCATCGTTCCTCCTTTCCTAGTTAATTGAATCGGGCCATGAATTCATTCATTGTTCTATCTTTCCTCACTTTCAACTGGTTTTGGTATTGAATTCTGGGAATGGATTTGGGTCTGTGAATTCAAAGGATCAACGACTATTTCATTGTCTGCAATTTGACATTTGCGCGTCCATCATTATGTTTCCAACGGCTAGTCGGCTGTGTTGAATTTGACGTCTTCAAGCGCGTCACCCCTTGGTCCTCTTTTGGCTTTTAGCTTTCTGCTTGGCACTTTTCTGGATTGGACTTACCCTTTTGGGCCTTGAGAACTGATCCTTGTCGAGTCGGAATGATCCTTCACTTTGGCTGCTAAGAGTGCCCCGCAAGGGCAGCTGCCCTTCAGGGTCCTTCAACATCTCTTTTCTTTGTCAATCCCCGTGTACAAATCCCTAGGATTTCTTCCTTGAAAGTTCCCTATGGACAAAAGTTTCATGTGGACATTTCCCTGGAGAAAATTCCCACGGATAAAAAGTTTAGGGAAAATTCCCACGGACAAAATGTCCGCAAAAATTTGTTCCTTTGAAAATGTCTTCGGGTTTTGCCTTCAAAGTCACTGGAATTCTTTCAGACTTTTTGTCTGAAGGAATTCCTTTAGAAAAAAGTCTGAAAGAGTTAAATGTTAAGCCAATTTTCAAATGCCTTGAACAAATCCAAAAGAATTACCTTTTGCCTTCCTTGAAAAATGACCCTTCGAAAGGGTGCTTTTATTGATTAAGTGTCCTCCGCAAGGGCACTTGTCCTTCAGGAAGCTTACTTTTGCATTGAACCGTACCTTTGAACTTGGTGATGAACCATTGGATGAACTTTAATGTTGAACCAATCGGTTGAACCAAAAATGGTTCAAGCCAATGGTTCAATGAATGAAACAAGCCAATGAGCTTGCCTTTGAACCAACATTGAACTTTTTTGTTGAACCAATCAGTTGAATCAAGGCTTTGAACTGGTTCAAAAGTTCAATGAAGTGTGCCAAGCCCCTTTGAACCAAAAGTCGATGAACCAATTGAAGCGATTGAACTTTGAACTTTGATGAAGCACTTAACTCTTGCTAAAGACATTGAACTTGTTGAATTTTGAACCTGTTGAACCTTTGAACCAAAGTGATTCAATGGTTCAATGGTTTAATGGTTCAGGTCTCCTTTTGTACTCAGATGTTTGCCGATGAAGATTTTTTAACTAGACAAAAGCTCTAAACTAATTCTGGAAAATGACCAAGTGTTGAAAACTTATCTTTTGACTGAAACTACCTGCAGAAGCCTTTGAACCTATACAAATGAACCTACCTATAGAAACCGAAGATACAAAGTTCATAGAAATCAACATGTAAAATCCATTGAACTTGACTTGCAAAGTCTGTAGATTTTTTGAGAAGCTTTGAAAATGAGGAATCTGAATGTATAAGACAAATTTTTAAAAATGGAAGATACAATTTTGGTCTGTAGAACCAAAATAGTTCAAATGTTGTCCCAAAAATGAATGCTACTTTTGGGGGACAACATTTGGCTCCAGTTGGGGAACTTCTGTTAATTTCAAAATGAATTGAAAGGAGTAGAATCTAGAATCTCTAGTGTCTTCAAGTGTACCATTGGGTTTCAGAGTCATGTTACCTAGAAATGAAAGACATCAAAAATGAAAATAAACTAAACAAAATAGAATTAAAAATGTACAAATATACATATATATAGAAGCAATGATCTGATACTTCAAGATTTGAAGTATTTCAGATGCTGCTTTTTGGGAGACAATGAAAATAATGTTTTATCTTGGTAGACCAGTAGGAATCCATTTTGTCCCTAGAAATGGTGACGGGAGAATGGAACTCTCCATGAGGAAACTAATTTTTTGCATATCCCTATTGACTCATTCTTCTTCTTTCCCCATGGTAGGATGTGTTCTTCAAAGTGGAAACCATAACTCCTTGCTTTCTTGGTGACAGATTCCTTTGCCTGATTTTGATTTGCAGCAGCATGATCCACCATCATAACTTGTTGTTCTGTTGGTTCAGTCCAGAACATGATTGGATCATCTAAGTCAAACTCTTGACAAACTGTTAGATTATCATCTCCTTTGATGTGAAGGAGTTTGACTTCTTCATCTTGAACAACCTTCAATTTAGGCAATAGAGATTCACATCCAGATGTGTTTTTGGTGTTGCTGACTTACAAATTGAAAGAAGGAAGAATATCTCTTTGAGGAGATATCAACATAGTCCCAACTCTATCATTGGTGGAAGGATTGATGTCATCATCACAAGCTGATCTCTTATCAGATTTCTCTTCATTATAAATGGAAGATCCTTCCTTCTTTATACTATGCTCTACCAATTCTCCTGAAGTCTTGTTTGGAACAATTACTAGATTGTCAGCTACAGGACTTTCATCTGTAGGAATATGAGCATCCTCTATGGTAAAGAAATAATTACCCCTGCCTGAAGATTCAAACAAAATTTGTGCTGTAGGGGATGATGTTTGGGTAACCACGTACTTTTCTTCCTTTTTAGGGAGTAATCTCTTCATCATGCCTTGTACAGGGATCATTGCTTTAGATAGATCCATGTTTAGTTCTCCTCCTACATCCTTGCAGAAATTCCATCCAAGCAAAATGCCATAAGATGCTAGGATGTCAGCCACTAATATAGTCATTTTAATCCTCTTGTCCGGAAAGGCTACGAATGCAAATTGGGCATCTTTGATTTGCCCCAGCAATGGTACTTATTTATTCTCTATGGAGAAACATCTCCCAAATATTTTATTCAATGTGAGACCAAGAGACTCAGTGACTTTAGCAGGCTTAACATTGTCAAATGCACTTGAGTCTATTATACAGTTACTCAGCTTATGGCCATTGATTAACAGGGAAACATAGAAGGGTTCTATTTTTCCAGAAGTAGCTAGAGGAGTAATGATCATATTATTTGGAATAGGTGTATTCTTTGAAGAATCAAGAGTTACTTTTTTCACCTTTTGTTCTGCAAAGACGGTTTAATTTTTAACATATTGAACCAGTTTGTTCAATTGATCCAGATTAGACTACAAGTATTCAAATTAAGACATCTATATTTTTGTCTTTTTGACATGATCAATTATGTCAAATCACTGAATTGAGCTAGGTATAAAGAAAGGTACTTCAACTTTTTGAGTTTTCAAAGGGATGGGAGGTGGGCTGGTTTACGAATTAGAAGTAGAAGTGGAAGGCACAATAGATTTATTTACCTTTTGAGTGATTACCAGATCTTTCAGTTGAAAAGGGAGATTAGTCCCATGCTTGGAAATTGTGACTACTGGCTGTGATTGCTCTTTTGTCTTTTCTTTATCAGCCTGCTAGACTGATTGGTTTTTAGACCTGGTAAACACTGCATATGATCCATCTGAAGCTTCTCCTTTGCTTCTGGGTTTATCCTGGTAATTTAGGAAACCAATGTGAGAGTTGCTAGCTAATTCTTCTTGATTGTCTTCAATGATATCATTATCATTTTCTTGATTTAATTCAGGATGATAAGAGAATTGTGATTCTGTTTCAAGATATCCCATTGCTAAATTAGTTGGAGGAGCTTCCAAGGCAAGTTTCCCTTGTGGAGGAGCAAGGCAATTTTGTTGTCCTTGGTTTCTAGCAACATTGCCCTGATATGACTGATTTGGGAATGTCCTTCTGTATGTAGGAGTAGAAGACATTCCTTGAGCCATTTGCTTTTAAGGGGCAAGGAGCTCATTTGGTAATTTCTACACCATTGGATCTGTGGTGCTTGTAGATGGAAATTCAGAAGATTATGAAGCTCTATTTCTATTGGGATCTCTTCTTATTTTCCTTGCTAAGATGAGATCATCTTCTACTTCAGTGGCCAAAAGTTGAGCTACAACGAGATCTATTTGGCTAACACATCTCAAGAGGAAACTGACTTCAGTTAGCTAAGAATTGATGAAAAAGCATTTGAGATTCTCAGTTATAGGTCTAGCAATGACAGGAACTCTATTTCTCAATTTGTCAAATTTAGCTATGAAGTCTCTCATAGGCTCATGTGGCTCTTTATTCATCAGTGTAAGTTGAGCCAGAAGTGTATGTGCATCTTCTATAGGTTTGAATTTGGCTTCAAACTTAGCTTTCATGGTATTCCAATCAGTCACAGATCAAGCCTGTAAATGGTAAAACCAATCTACAGTAGGACCTTGTAGTGTTTCAACAAAAAGCCTGATTGCTACATCTTCAAATTCCACTCTGATTACTCCATAAGCTATACTAAGTGCTGCAATGTGTTCATCAAGATGAACTTTGCTAGCACCATAGAATTTATGGAAATTCTTTCTATAACTGTGTGGAAGCTCATGTAGATGAGTAAGATTGAGAGGACCAAAAGCATTACCCCAAGGACCTTGAACTGCCATTATAGGATTCTGAAAAGGAGGGATAACAAATCTCAACGGGGTAATTATAGGCACAACTTTATCAACAACAGAAGTAAATACTTCATCTGGTAATGGGGATCTGGATTTAGTAGGAGGGAAGCTCTTGGTTCATTGGAGATGAGATGGTGAAGGAAATAGATCAAAATTACTTTGCTGTACTAGCTCAAACATAGGATCAATGATACCTTCAGCCCTTTGGCTTCATGTATACCTTGGATCTGCCAGATTGTAAAACAAAAGTGGAAAAGAATTAACCTTGCTTCAGATAAAGCTTAAGGCTTTAAACTGTGCATTTTTTACCATTTAATGTATAGGTGAATGGAATGGATAGGCTATAAATGGATAATGAGTATTCCCCAGCGGAGTCACCAAAAACTATTGGTTGAATATTTTGTCTATCAGTGTATAGGTAAACAAAATAGGTCTTATCAACCAAAGCAAGAAGATTAGTCATCCTAATGTGTAAGTTTATCACATCGAAAGGAGATTGCTCTCTCCTCTCATCAAGGGGAGGTTCCCTGTGGATATGCTATGTATATGTATAAACAGAAAATAATACTCAGGGATAGGACCAGACATCCATCTCTCTTTCTTCAGAGATGATGTATACAAAATAAAGGGAAAACTCAAGGGAATAACAGATAGCTCTCCTCTTCTTTTAGAATAACTATTCAGCCAACCACAAGAATACTCCTAGAAATAAAAGTAGAATGTAACTGAGAGTATGGTAACCAACAAATCGAGATAGAGCACAAAGTCTCTTCCTAAAAAGCTTAAGAGTAATATACGAAGAATAATGAAAGCTCAAACACTTTTCGAAGTCCTTTACACATCAATAAAAAGAAAACACACTGAAGGTAGTTATGGGGGCACAAAGTCTCTCCATAGTTGATTCTTCAGGACACCTTCCTGACTAATTTTACTAATCTTGCTTATTAAATCAATGGAATAGAAAATAAATCAAGGAAACAGACATAAGAATAGTTTCCTCAACCCCAAAGATATCACAACACAAAGTCTGAAAAAGTCCCTGAATTTCTTATTTCAGTAATAAAATATGATCAACAGATTGAGCACAATGTCTCAATGATGCCTCTCAATTTGGGCAGAGTTTCATTCAGATTGTCAAACAAGAGATCATTACAATGAAAAAAAGTCCCTTATATAGCCACTTGAAGAAGGGCTCGAAAACAGTAATACATTATGATGCATTGGGAAATGTTAGAAAGATAGGCTAGAACTTTGGGGCATTCTACCCATTTGATCTTTTCAATGTAGATAAACAAGCCATGCAATTGAAAGATTACAACTTTCAATGTCCACCTGGCGATCTGATCTTGTCTTCATCATTCCTCCTTTCTTGGTTAATTGAATCGAGCCATGAAGTCATTCATTGTTTTGTCTTTCCTCGCTTTTAGCTGGTTTTGGTCTTGAATTCTAGGAATGCATTCGGGTCTATGAATTTAAAGGATCAACCGCTATTTCATTGTCTTCAATTTGATGTTCGCACGCCTGTCACTATGTTTGCAATGGCTAGTCAGCTGTGTTGAATTTCACGTCTTTGGGCACGTCACCCCTTGGTCCTCTTTCAATTTTCAGCTTTCTGCTTGGCACTTTTTTGGATTGGACTTACCCTTTTGGGCCTTGAGAAATGATCCTTGTCGAGTTGGAATGATCCTTCACTTTGGCCGCCAAGAGTCCCTCGCAAGGGCCCCTACCCTTCGAGGTCCTTCGGCAGCCCTTTGCTTTGTCAATCCCCACGTACAAATCCATGGGCTTTCTTCCTTGAAACTTCCCCATAGACAAAAGTTTCCCATGGACATTTCCCTAGGGAAAATTCCTACAAATAAAAAGTCTCAGGAAAATTCCCGTGAACAAAATGTCTGCAAAAATTTGTTCCGCCAATTTGCTCCTTTGAAAATGTCTTCGGGTTTTGCCTTTGTAGTCACTTGGAATTATTTCAAACTTTTTGTCCGAAGGAATTCCTTCAGACAAAAGTTTGAAAGAGTTAAATGTTAAGCCAATTTTTAAATGCCTTGAACAAATCTGAAAGAATTACCTTTCAGCTTCCTTGAAAAATGACCCTTTAAAAGGGTTCTTTTATTGATTAAGTGTCCTCCACAAGGGCACTTGTCCTTTAGGAAGCTTCCTTTTACATTGAACCACACCTTTGAGCTCGGCGATGAACCATTGGATGAACTTTGACATTGAACCAATCGATTGAACCAAAAATGGTTCAAGCCAATGGTTCAATGAATGAAACAAGCTGATGAACTTGCCTTTGAACCAACATTGAACTTTTTTGTTGAACCAATCGGTTGAACCAAGGCTTTGAACCGGTTCAATGGTTCAATGAAGCACGCCAAGCCCCTTTGAACCAAAAGCCGATGAACCAATTGAAGTGAATGAACTTTGAACCTTGATGAAGCGCTTAACTCTTGCTAAAGACGTTGAACTTGTTAAATTTTGAACCTGTTGAACCTTTGAACCAAAGTGATTCAATGGTTCAACGGTTTAGTGGTTCAAGTCTCCTTTTGTACTCAGATGTTTGCCGATGAAGATTTTTAAACTGGACCAAAGCTCTGAACTAATTCTAGAAAATGACCAAGTGTTGAAAACTGATCTTTTGACTAAAACTGCCTGCAAAAGCCTTTGAACCTATACAAATGAACCTGCCTATAGAAACTAAAGATACAAAGTCCATAGAAATCAACATGTAAAATCCATTGAACTTGACTTGCAAAGTCTGTAGATTTTTTGAGAAGCTTTGAAAATGAGGAATCTAAATGTCTAAGACAAATTTTTGAAAATGGAAGATACAATTTTGGTCTGTAGGACCAAAATAGTTCAAATGTTGTCCCAAAAATGAATGCTACTTTTGGGGGACAACAAACATAAACTTCAAATCTAATTTTAAATAGTAAAAATGTTATAGTACATATTATGCACTCACACACGTTAAAATGAAAATGAGGAATTACATAAACACATAATTTTGATTTAAATTTAAATCAAGTAATAATACTGTATTATTTAAGGATGCTTGTGATTTTCAATTATCATTCCATATTATTCTCTTATTAATTTTTTTTGGTTTCTTGTTTTATTTCCTTTACTCATGTTTTGTCTCTCTTCTTTACTTTTATTTCTTATCCCTTGTTTGTTTTGTTTTCCTTACTCATGTTTCGTCTCTCTTCCTCAATTTTCTTTCTTCTTCCTTATTTGTAGTTGTTTTAAGATTTTTGGAAGCAATGTAGTAGTATGCTTGTGGTTTGCCAAAATTGTATCATTATAGTTCTGTTCACATTCATTTTGGGCCCTTCTAAAATTTATTTTGCATTTTCCAAGATTTTTCTTTCACCTTTGTCATATTTTCTACCCAATGTGAACAATTTTGGATGCTTATAGGGTTATAATATGATTTCAAGATGTTTATAAATATACAAGTGTATTAATATATATAGAAGAAGAAAGTGATATTGTATAAACAATAAATTAAATGAAAAAGTTAAAGATTATTAGATTAAAATAATTTACATGTTTGTGATGAAATTTTACTCAATATTGAAGATTTTATTTGTATTGTGCCACTTTTTCATGAGAATGTAAAAATTCTTATAGGGACTGTGATTTGCATCCAAAAGCATTGTCCACCAAACTTGTTCCAAAACATGGGCTTGATTATAATGGGAGGATAACACATGGCCATTATTTACTCCCTCAAAATTTTAATTGTTTTTTAAGGTGATACAGTCTTATTAGGATTGAAAGCAATGTGAGTTTTTCTTTCATGATTCACTATAAATCTTAGAAAATAAAGTGTTATTTTCAAAGTCCATGAGTAAAGGAACAAGGTTGTCAAATCAGTTTATCTATATCATATATTATTGAGAAATACATTTCTATAATTTTGAATGTGCCATTAAAGGAGAGTGATAGTTTCTATAGTCTATAAAAAGATCCTTGTTTATCCCAAATATTATAGGTTTTGGTCACTTTTTAATTTAAACGTGTATTCCAATGGTTACTTCATTAGACTATCTCATATTTTTTGACAGTTCAAATAGTATTATAGAACACTTTCCTTACATTTGTACAATTATTTTAAAATATTCTTTTTTTCAATAAAATATAATTTTAATAAATATAATTAACAAAATCTTATTGCAATATATATATATATATATATATATATATATATATATATATATATATATATATATATATATATATATATATATGCACAAAACCACATTTACTATAGTACAAATTTGTATGTATATCTCCCCATTCATATCAAGCATCCAATTCCCAATAGCCTACTATTCTCGAAAAGGTACAATGACAGAGCATTCCCGAGTTTGTTGGAAAACAAAAACATATAAAAACAAAAAAAAAGAACACACACAGATAATAACACGTTCAAATTACTACAACAATTAGGGAACAAGATTTTTAATAATCTTCTTGATCTTTTTATTGATCTTGTTCAAATTACAATACTACCCCATGGGTCTATTAAATAGATTTGAAAAACTAACAATAATTAGAAAAAAACAAACCAAAGACTAATTTTAGTCTTTACATGCAAACTGCAACTCTAACATTTTAACTAACTATTTGTTAACTAACTGATAGTTAACTGCTACATGCATGAGGAGTGGAGAAATTAACTCCAGTCTCCAACACTCCCCTTTAATTTCTACCACAAACTATTTCAGCATTTACAATGCCTAAATTCAATTGCTCAATGAGCGTTCACTCAACGTTTAAGACTGAGGAGTACCTTGTCGAAAGGCTATCAATGGACATGCTTATGTCCAAAACTGCAAGCTTCCCACTTGCTTACATTTCTTTCACCCGATGCTTAATTGCTCATGTTTCCTCCCAGGACTTTGATGGGTTCTTCCACGTTGGTCTAAATTTGCCAATGATTGACCTAATCTTAAGACACTTTGACAGCGTCACTCGCTGTTCAACACACACACTTTCACAGCTTCACTTGCTATGTAACATAAACTCTGCGGAGCTCTTACCAGCTCTCATGCGTGCCTCTTGTGCTACCTTCTTTCTTCAACTGTTCCACTGCTTGGCTCTTTTTAACACCTTCATAGCTTCTTGGATATAAATCCTCCTTTTTTTTGTTTCTTCTCCTCCCTAAGTAGCTATGCTTCTGTGCACTACTCTTCTTTGAACATTTAGAAGCTGTTGTTGCTTCTGTGCTTCTGAGTGCAGGGAGCGATCTCCTCTTCTTTTTTTTAAATTTCCATGGTCTGCCATCAGGGTTCTTCAACGCTCCATTGGTCTTTTTTTTCTTCCAACTCAGCGGGCACTTTCTCTACGATTTGATTTTCCATCTCTCCTCTGCTACGTTGCAGATCTTTGACCCTTCTTGGACTGCTATCCTGTAGATCTCCTAACAGTGCTTCTGGCTGTCTCTTCGTGTCCCTCCACTTCACACCTGTGCTTTGACTACATGTGCGTTCTTTTAGACTTCTTATGTGCTATTTTTCCTTATCTTCTGTGCTTTTTTTTGCGGCTAACTACTGCAACTTCTATGCTGTCGACATAGGGTGTCTCTTTGGCTTCCTACTGACTGCACGCTAAAAACTTTCACCAAATTTCTAGTCTTTGACTGCTGCACCTCAAAGCTTTTTTTGAGAACTGCTGCGCTGGCATTTACACAACCTGCCGGGTCTGCTCTTCCTTTTTTGCACTGGCTTCCAATCTGGTGCTTCCAATGAACTACTCCTTCCTTGCTGGGCACCTCCAAAAAATTGGCTGTGACATGTTTCTTTAACTTTAGCACTCAGATCCTTGCTAGGCTGCGCTTCTTTCAAACCTGCGATCTCAAGACTTCTACCAGCTGCACTCTTGCTACGCCGACCACCTTCTGCCAGTCACCTTTGGCTGCGACCAAAACTACTGATTGCGCGTGCTTCAAAATTTTTTTGCAATCTTCTGCTGCTATACGTTGCTCTAACCTGACTGGCTCACTCCTTCACGCTTCCTGCACCAAATTTTGATGCGTCGACCAGGCTCTGCCTGCACTTTTCCTTAGCGCTTCAAACTGCTGTGTCCTCCTTTCTTGCTGCGGACTGCGATCTCCTTTCTTCTCCTTTGTTTTGATTGTGCCTTCTTGAGCACTTCCTTCATTACTGCGCACTCTCTTCTTGTCTTCTACGATTTCTTCTAACTAGGTACTTCTGCCACAACCTAGGCTCTGATACCAATTGTCGAAAAACAAAAACATATAAAAATAGAAAATAGAACACACAGATAATAACACATTCAGATTGCTACAGCAATCAGGGAACAAGATTTTTAATAATCTTCTTGATCTTTTTCTTGATCTTGTTCAAATTACAATACTGCCCCATGGGTCTATTAAATAGATTTGAAAAACGAACAATAAATAGAAAAAACAAACCAAAGACTAATTTTAGTCTTTACATGCAAACTGCAACTCTAACAGTTTAACTAACTATTTGTTAACTAACTGATAGTTAACTGCTGCATGCATGAGGAGTGGAGAAATTAACTCCAGTCTCCAACAGAGTTGTGAATGTCTAATCCATAGCTAAATATTATTTTTTATGATTGCAATAAAAGATTTTAGTTGCAAATTCATGCTCATATGTGGCATTATCCACTGTTAGCCTAAGCTGCGTTTGCCGTCAACAGGCTACTCCAGATGTTAGGTTAACAACGCCTTAAAATTTCAGAAAATAACTTCATCTGAGAATGATACTGAAATTGAAAACACAAGCCATCAATTGTCATCCTTCAGTACAAGAAGTAATTTCAAGAACCGTTACTTATGAAATTATATGTCTGATGTCAAAAGTAGAAGTATAGAAGAGATCATAACTTACACGTGTTCTTAGAAAATGCTTTTAAGCGTTGATATTTTAGTTTTTGTTCATCTAAGCACCTTAATACTAGCTTTCTTTGGGTCCTCCGAGACTCACACATAATTAATTTTCTCTCTTATGATATGAACTAAATTATAAGAACAATTACTCTTGTATAAAGAAATTACGGCTTGTTGCTGATAGTCCAAGAAACAGCTATAGGGAAAAGTACTAAAATTAGTCAATCTCTGGTAAAACTGAGAACTCTCACGGTAATTGTGGTACTGGTTTGCGCTTGGCCCAGGGAAACGAATTGCTTATGGGATTTGGGCCTGTATGCACTTCATGCAGATTAAGCCGTGGGTGTGTTGTAGTCCTTATATTTCTCCAGCCCTTTAAAAAACGAGTCTTGTAGTCCTCCTTAGTAGATTCCTGAAAAAAGGCCGTGAAACGATAAGATTATATGATAATGCACGAATATTTATAAAATTCATTCTCTATTTGCTTGAAGAACAATTTAGTAATGAGATTCAAAACGAAACATTTTGACACAACTGATTGAAAAAGAAAATAAGTTTTCTTTGGACATAAGTTTACTGGATAAATTGCTAGAATGATAAAATACCTACATGCAGTTCAGAAATAATATTCATCTTTAGTGGGAAGAAGAACAATGTAGGTGTTTGAATTTTGTCCACCATACCTGAAAGAAATATCATTTCAAAAGTGGTTTAGTGCTTTTTTATACAAGAAAATCTCAATACAAACAGAAAATAACGTAAAAAAACGAAGTTATCTTGTTGGCCAATTAGAGGTACAGCGAAAACAAATGAAAGGGGGAGACTGGTGCACCCAATTAAGGATCTAATTTTATTTAAGAACAATTTGTTCATTTTTGTTCCATCTCTTTTTACAATTTTAAATTATAAACTATACAAGATTTTGTCAAAATGGAAACAAAGAAAATTAAGATATAGAGTGGGAGAAGAAAAACAACATAAATCAGATTTATAATTAAACTTGAATTTCTATATATATCATAGAAGAATTGAATTAAAAAAAACTAAGTTATTAAAAAGTACATAAGAAAAACAATACAATTCGAAGTGGGAGAGAAGAAAAACAACATATTATAACTAAACATGAGTTGTCAAAATATAGTATACCATGGAAGAATTGAAACAAGAAAAACTTAGTTATTAAAGGGTACATAATTCGAAGCCGGCTTCATAATTGTCAGTTTATTTCTTACCTTTTAGATTTATGACCAGATACCTACAGATCCTTTTTTCCCCCTACCATAGACATATATATTTTGGGGAAGCTGTACTATAGTGCATGATTCCTTAAAGAACAAAAGAAAAAAAACAGAAAAAAGTTTGTGCTGATATCGGTTTTGAATATGCTTTTATAACACATTATAAAGAACTATTGAATCAATCGTGCAGTGTTTACAAAATGTCTACTGTAATCAAAATTTATACATATTTCGGTGTTGAAAAATATGGATGACTTGGGTGTCAAACATGCAGTGTTAGGGATTTCACGTTTCAGACGAGTGTGTATAGAACCACTAAAAATCCCTCCAGGCACACATAGCTTAAGTTCCTTCTCCTTCTCCTGTCCCTTGGGATGAATATTCAAAGTAAGGTATAGGGCATATTCGACCTAAGGTAGAAGGGATAAAGGCCTTAGAGGGGAGCCATCTACCTCCTCTTCCTCCTGACTCATGGAAGGGATTTTGGCTTCAAAGTAAAAAAGAAGCTTCTATATTGTGTACAGTTTTGCCCCACTGTACTGGAAGAAATGGAAAACAAAACAGAAATGTTTTGATGGAGTATATAATGTGATTTCTAAAATTTTTTGTTAAAATAATAATTCACTTTTCACTAAAAGCTTTGTTCGATTACCATGGATAGTGAAAATTTTCAACTCATTTAAAACTAAGAAATAATAAAGGAAATCAAAACAGTCCTTGTGCCTGTAAAGGCGATTAAAACATTCTTCCAAAATCTCCCGTTTCCTTCTTATAGATGCCGTTTTTATTCAGAGAAAAAGCACTAAAGCTTCTTAAAAAAATTGTCACCATTGAAAAAAAAATGGACTTTTGGGGTCACCTTGTGACCCATTATATATATTCGTTTGAAGAGGACATTAAATGTTGATCATTTTCCTTCCTCGCACAATTTTTTGAAAGCAGATTTTTTTTACAAAAGGACTTAATTTATCATGTTGAACAGACTAAATAGTACACCTAATATTATCTCATAAATGCCCTTAAGGTGGATAGCCTTAATGTTGGTTGAGTGCAGACCAGTTAATCTGCCTGACGGCCTGTGAGTTCACTTTGTGAGTTAATACTCACCAATATGGAGAAGTGTTGAACACCAGGTACTTGACACTAATCAAAATGAACTCACTAGATGGGCTAAATTATTATTCTTGTGTAATAAACACAATACTACACAAACAAACCATGCATCTAGATTCTAGATTGTCTATCAAGTCATAATAACACCATAACCAAGCCCGAAATTTTGAAAAAGGTCAGGCAACTTCAATGCAATTTGATTTTTTACTAGAGCATGATTACCTTTGGTCTTACGAGAAGAACAGCTGCAAGGGCTCGTTTGTATAATAAGCAAGAGTCCAAACCCAAGAAATGCAATTTTTTTAGTCAAGCATCCCATTTCTGAACGTTCCTCGCTGGATCCAATCTTGTTCCAGTGAAAAGCATAGAAAGCTATCGTTAAAATTCTTGTTTTCTACGGTTTTGAGGAGTAGGAACAGAATGTGTTTCATAAAGTTATATCAAACGATGTGGTTTGGCCGAGGTTGCAGAAAACGAGGACGTAGAAAAGGCCATGCATATAAAGGCAGTGCAGCAATCACGAGGAAAGAAGGATCCCTGAGGAGAGAACAGGGCAGACAAGGAGTTCAGAAATGCATGGAAGGCTGTCGTGCAAGTGCCGAACAGACCAAAGGTGATGCCTCCAAAGCCCACAAGGGCGGCGCATGTTCATCAAAAGTCAGCGTCTTCTTCATTTCTCCACGCCCTTATCTTTTATTTATTATTCTGAATTCATGGTTGTCATGACAAGGATAGGATATTTTGGGACTATTCTTCATCTCGTCAAAGGAAATCGGGTGGGTTATGTGGATGGTAAATTCTGGGCGTACATAAAAACCATGTTTGGGTGCAGTGTTCATGGCATCAAAATGACTCGATGGGCTTGTTTTTAAATGCTGTGTATGGGAAATTATATTCATTGTCACATGCTTGAGCGAATATGGACAAATAAGCATTTTACATCTACTGCAATGGTATCTGTATCATATAGCTATTAAAGTAGCATAGGTTGTCGGTATGTTCTAGCTACCGAATGGTAAAATCCTTGTTTCTTTTTCGATTCAAAAGTCTTACTATTTAAGTTACATCTAATGGAATGGTATTTAGATTATAATGAATAAATGAGTATAAGTAAATGAGCGAATATGGACAAATAAGCATTTTACATCTACTGCAATGGTATCTGTATCATATAGCTATTAAAGTAGCATAGGTTGTCGGTATGTTCTAGCTACCGAATGGTAAAATCCTTGTTTCTTTTTCAATTCAAAAGTCTTACTACCTGAGTTACATCTAATGGAATGGTATTTAGATTATAATGAATAACTGAGTATAAGTAAATATTTCAATTCCATTTTGATTCAATCGTTTTATTAATTGAGGTATGGAAAAGAGTATATATATATATATAGATATAGATATATATATATATATTTGTTTATAGAAAAGGATATAGTATATTGTTAATTATATAAAAAAGATGGGTGGAAAAGGTATATTCCAAAAAATAATTTACATCAAGATAAAATAAGTTTTGGGAAGAGAGTAAAGTTCATAAAAGACAATTTCAAGGTTAGAAATACCAATGTTAAACTAATACAAGTGCATATCAATCCAAAAAAAAAAAAAAGTACAAACAATAAGGAATTTATTGAATAGTGGAAATGAACATGGCAGTTGATAGAGACAGAGGAGGTAAAGGATCCTGAGAGTATTCTCTCCACTACTTTGGGCATGGGGGTTTTCAACAACTAGCACAAGATCCCAATCATCAATCTGCTTGTTATTTTCAGTATCATCCTAGTGCTTAATTGCAGAGTATTGCCTGGAGGGTGAAATGGAGAGGGCCAGCTATGGGAACTTATCATGTGGAGCATGCGAACCCCCATCCCCCCTTCGACCCCCGCTACCACTCCCCACCCTTCTCACCACTACCTATGGTAGCCTTGTCAAATTCATGGTTTGAAGATGACCAACAAGGGCGAGGAGAGGAGCTTCTCCAACTCCTAGACCTTAAGCTACGAGAAGGATGATGTATAACCCCATGACCACGTCCCCCCAGGTGGGGGAGCGAGGGTGGGGGAGGAATGGCGAGGAAGGTGGGGGGGGAGGGTGGGAGAATGGTAGGGACGTGGTATTGGGAGGCTCACGACTGATTCCATCACATCAACTTTATTAGTTAAATAAAATATATTTTTCCATATCTTGATGATTAAAACATGATTTATTTCTAATTTTCCAAATCTGAAATAGAATGTTAATACAGAAAATATATTAGAATCTATTGTATCTTGCAGGAAGTAAGGAGGAGTCCCATACGCGAGCCATTTTCTAGGTGAACATTTCAATCCTAAAGGGCTTGAAGAAGGTATAAATCCATCTTCAGGTAGATTGAGAATTAGGGATAAACCAAAACAAGTGTTTAAGAGATTCTAGGTGGTGATAGGTGAGGCATGTAGGATTTGAGATCCCCATGTGCTTGAAATAGTCACCCAGAAGAAAAACATGGTAGATTAAATCCACCAAAGGAAATGGGATTTTTTAGGTTCAATGAAAGTCACCTTGATATTATCAAACCTTCTAGCCTAAACATGATGAATGGATTTGAGATTCCATCAATGATAGAGGATTTTAGTGTTAATATGCTAAGGGTTCAAATGATTATACCCAAGCTAAGGGGAATAGTGAAAAAATGGTGTAGCTATAGGCTAGGACTAATCGTTATACCATGATGTAAGAGAGGTAACACCAATTTTGTATAAATACTCTTTCGGTATGGAAATATGCAATTCAAAAATGGATTTTTTTATCTTCGTTATTGAGCTTGAACTTAGACTTCAAAAGATTCCATGGAATCCAGTCTTGAATGTTTTTGTAAAATAGATCTTCAATCACGTGGTTACCTTTTTTAATCAGATTCAAACTTTTAATCCAAGGGATAATGGAAAAAATTTATTATGGAAATTCAACATGGGAGACCACTAAAGAGAGTGAGCATTAAGTTAGACACCACTTCTAAACCATTCCCCCAACCAAAAGAGGTGAGGCTTGAGCTTCTCCAAATCCTTCCAGATGCTTTGAGAAATAATAGTTCCCCCTATCTTAATAGGAATACGGGGGATGAGAATGTTGTGAAAGCCAACTCAGAGATGAAATGCCATAGTAAAATTTTCCAGGCTTCATCCCCTTCTAGGCTTTTAATAATCTATTTGAAAATGAGAACAAGTCTTTGGAGTTTAATGTAAATGAACCCAATCCCACCAACTTCTTTAGGTAGATAATAAATGGCCCAAGAGATTGTGAAAACCAATTGGCCCATAGAAATCTTCTTAGGAGTTTCTCAATCCTAGCATAAGATGCATTACAAGGGGACCAAAACAATTAGTAGTAAACATGAGTATTAGTGAGCACCTTAGAACAAATCTAAAACTTTGTATCTAGAGTCAAGGGCTTGGTAATAGAAAAGGAATTTTGTTCTCAACTCATTAAACTACATAGGAAACTAACTTGATGGACAAGGCTCTAAAAGCCAAGACAATACCTAAGAACTCAAAATACACTCCAAGGAGAATCCATTGTCATTGGTATCCCTCCAACAAAGGAGGTTTTGGAGAGATGGACTGATGATAACATTGAGTCTTTTACCATTGGATGGAGGATCCAAAAGGGAGGAGAATAATGTTTAGGCAATCCATAGAATGTTTAATAGATCCCTCTTCTTCTTGGTGAGTGATAAAAGAGTCATTGGTAAAGTGCCCATTAATTAAATGATGGTATAAATTAGGGAGATAAATACCCTTCACCAAGCCCCTAGAAGCATAATTAGCCAATAGACAACTGAAGACCTCATTAGCCAAAACATAAAGAAAATAAGCTAGAGGGCAGCATTTATTGAAATATATGTGAAGCTCAAAGCATTAATATTGAGAACCGTTGATGGTAATGCAAGAAACACCATTATTAAAAAGCATATTGATAGTTAGCATAAAACTAGGGATAAAACTAAGACCCTGAAGCATAGCTATAATGAAAGGCCATTTAATTTGATCATAATAGTTTTTAAAAATCTATATTGATTTATAATGGTTTCTGTTTGGACATCATGGCCCATTCCATACCTTCTGAGATAGAAATTCTTTTGTCAAAAATATACCTATGATAAATAAACTTGATTTTCTCACTCATAATTAAGGGGATGAGGTGTTTTATTCTAAGACATAGAGCTTTAGCTAGAATTTTGTAAGAAACATAAAGAAGATTGATTGGCCTCAAGTTGGTAATAACGTTAGGGTCTCCAAATTTAGGAAGAGACTTGATATTACTTTTAATTAATGATAAATCACAAAGAGTTGAAAAAAAATAACTTCATAATAGACATTATGAAGATCAGGTTCAATAGTACCTAGAGGGTTTGATAGAACTTGCAAGGAAACCCATCAACTCTTAGGGATTTATCATTGGCCATATAAATAATAGCTTCCTTAAGATCAATTAAGCTAAGATGTTTATCATAGACAATTCTCTAAGATTTAGAGTGCTTACATAGGACAATCTGAAGGCACTGAGAGAGATCACCATTATGAACATGGTGTGGGCTGAGAAGAAAATATACCATGATAGTGAAGCAAAAAACACTTCAAGATATCATGTAATTTGTTAAATCTTATTGAAGCACCTCTAATGGATTTAATTCTATCCATAATTTGTCTATATTGGAGGAGAAAAAATTTATTTGGTCACTTTGTCTCCAAATTTTAACCAATGTATCCACTCTCTAATTTGTTCTCCTCTAGACCTATAGGCCTCAGTCAACTAGAGTTATGTCTCCACATGTCTACTTGAGCTTTTAAATGAGGGGTAAAAGATGAGGCTTCCAGCTCCTATAAAACCCTAAGGTATTCATGGTTTGTATCATTATCTATATGTTATCAATAAATTGCATCTTTTTTACCATAAATTCATAAAAAAACATGGTGTGAGCTATGGCATCATCCCACCAACCAATCCATCTAGTATCCCTAGTGGTTTAGGATCCATGTTCCAAATTTAAATGATATTCCCAATAGTCCACTAATGTTTGAAATGGGTAGTATTGAGGTAAAATTGATAAGTATAACATTTAGCCTGTGTGTATGTCCATTCAAAATAGAATAAAATAGGGTGATCATTAGACAATAAAGTGTCTTAGATCATATCTATAAGCTAAACATGTATACAAGAAAAAGAAGAAAATTGTCTTGTTCTGCTAGTAAAGAATAGTCAAGATGCTTAAGCACTCTATCTTCTCAATAGTGAAAATTAAATAAATGGAACCAAGAAGAATCTGACTCACTCCTACTTTTGTGGTTGGGATAAAATATCCATGTTTTTTATGCATGTAAAACTAGGCCACTCACTCCCTTGCACACCACTTCATGGGGAGTCATCCTTATTTGTCCTCTATGGAATCAACCATGTTGAAATTATTGGTTAGGATCTAGTGGGCATCTATAAAAGAATTTTCCAACCATCTAAAGAGAAAGGTATGTTCCATATAATCATTAAATTCATATAGGTTGACAAGGCTAATGACAAAACTATCAACGTCAAAAAAAGTCCAAAACACCTAATGGGAAGGGTCAGAACCCTGAAAAAATAATAGATTGAGAAAGTTTAGGTGCTAATGGATTGATAACACTACCATGATTAGGATCATGATAGGTGACCTAACAAAGGGGCCTAGGACAGATAGTACAAGAAATAGAATGAAAGAGGAAATTATAAATTTTGACTTCATACATACATATAATATTCATTTTGGAAAAATTATGACAATTGTTTTTGCCCATATACATACATGTTAGATTAGTGAGACCTCTAACATTCTATGAATAAAATGTCATTGCTAAATATCAAGATTTATATCATTTCCAACTTTAAGGTCTAAGAGGGCTAAAAATAATTGAAAGATGAACCAAGAAGGGCAAACTATCCAATCTTGAAAGGTTTCCTTTTGTTTGGTATAAAGTCATCAGCCATAGAAACTGAGAAGATATAAAAGTGATATAAAATATCTTAATAATTGAGAGTTATGAGACTAATCTTGGATATTGAAAAAGTCACCCCTAAAGGGGATGCGAAGATGGAACTGTAGGAGTAAGATAGTGAGAGGAGATAATATGGGAAGCTTGTTGAGGCAAGTGGGAGATAGGATGTATGGGTCTAGCTTATGTAGGCACAAGTGAATTAATAGTAAAAAATGATGAAATTATACCCCATATTGTATGGTAAACAATTAAGTAAGGTTTAGTATTACCATGGGCCAAATTATTTTTCCTATTAGTGACTATCTTTGACTCTTTAAAATTTCCATTTTGGATTTTTGAGTAAAACCCACTTTTTTCTTGAGGAACAAAAAAGTGGGGACCATTAAGGGCATTCTTTAATCATATAGTCCAAATCCTAGCACCAGAAACATGTTATCAAGAGTTTAATATACATCACATGCTGTGTCAAATAGTTATTACCCAATTGTATCATGATGGACTCCTTAATATATTTGGCTAGGTCTATTTCCACATAGACCCTTCTCTAAGGATGTGTTTCATATAACTTTAGTTGGTCATGGAAGATAAACCACCATAGATGCTTGATGAGCTGGTCAATAAAATTTGACAAAGGAATAGGTAAACCAATAAAATTATATCCAAATTGGTATTTTAATTTTGGCTTAGTTAGAGACCTAAAATTTTTGGTTCCAATGTGATAAAACAACTAGCATCTTATGGGAAAACTTGGGGCCGTGGCTAACAATAGTTTTAGAGTGTTCTAGGTTGGTGAAATGAAATAGGAAGAAACCCTTGGTAAGGTTTGCACGCCTTTTAGTTTTAAAACTTGGCCTTGACAATGGTTATGAACCCACTACTTTATCAATATCTCTAGAGGGACTCACCCCACTAAATACACTACTAGGGTAAACTTTTCAAAATAATTATGGGCTTTATAAAATTATGATAAATCCAAAACAATATCAATTAGGGGGTATCTAAGTCAAAAATAATATCTCATGGTAGACCTTCAGGACAAATGTTTGATCTTATTTTGGAGCCATTACTTTTGAAGCTCCCACTGGTTATCCTTGTATCAAATGATGCAATAATCGTGGTGGTGGCAATTAAATAAAGGGAAAGCAAAATCACCCAAAGGGTAGAATGCTAACGAAAATCAACAAAATAAATGCACTGTAAAAAATGAATTAATCCTACCTAGATCTATTGTAGACAAATGGTATGACATATTAGGAGGGAACCATACATTCCATAGACATTTAAAACTTCATATGGCTCCAGTTTGATCACTCACATTCCTCATATTTGAATATTTTAAAACTGATACAATTAAAAGTTTGAATAAAAAATACAACTCTCATAATTGATGTGCTTGAATGAAAAGTATATAGGTTTAAACCAAAAAATATAATCAACTCATACATTTTCCTAAAATGTAGAGCAAACATTCAAATTCCAATAAGAAATCTATCAAAACATCAAATTATAAACAAAATCATAGTAATTTACAATATTTATATTAATGTACAAAGAAAGAAAAAAATAACATTATTATCCAAAAATAACCAAATTAGGTGAAGGTGATTAAAAAGGTACAATGAATTAGCAATCAAATAGTCTTCAGATAACCCCAAAAAGATGCAAAAAATTATGTAATCTACTAACCATGAAAATAGGCAAGTAAACAAGAAAAAACTAGCTAGAGGAGATGATTGAATACATCAATGGTCATATTGAGAGAGAAAATTCATTCTAAATGTTAAAATTGAAATCCTAAAATAGATTAAATCTATCAATGATAAATACTAATCACATAACACACAAAAGGAGTGAATGAGTTGGAGAGAAAATAAAGCCAATTTATGATGATGTTGATAGATCGTGTAATTACATGTGCTATAGTAAGTTTGATCCAAATGAAATTATGTATACTTTGATGTAGAGTGATTAAGATTAATTTTTTGATGGATTAACATATCATGGAGTTTGAGGGGAAAGAAATATCTTAAATGATATTAATAAAATGCTATGAAAATGTGCATACATATGATGCACAATTTAAGAAATTTTTTAATAAGTTATTTGATAAAAATCATCTATTGTAGAATGCATAGTGATTTTT